>JAACNH010001390.1:21941-80090 GCA_019447015.1 Hymenochirus boettgeri | reverse complement strand
GGAAACTTATATACCAATCACTGTGGGAAACTTATATACCAATCACTGTAGGAAACTTATATACCAATCATTGTGGGAAACTTATATACCAATCACTGTAGGAAACTTATATAAAAAGAAGGGTACCTGAGAGGTCTTCCATGCTGAGAATATTGAGGCAGGGACATTCTTTGTTACTTAGTTATACATAATGATAGTAGCCAATTGTGTGCAGGCATCATCAGGCATAGGGCCATATACACTACCAATAGAGAACTGGGAAGGGGCCCATGGCAGAGGCAATAAACTATTCCTCTAGGGCAAGGATATCAAACTCAATTACATAAGGGGCCAAAATCAAAAGATATAAAAAGTGGTGGGACAATTTTTTTTTTAGATACTTAGCGAGTGCAGGATTGAGACTTTATCACACTGGTTCTTGGCAGGGAATGGATGTGAAGCACACTGTTGTGGAACCTCGGTTTATAGCACAATCATGTGTTAACTTGTAACACCCACCTAACTCTTGTGGCACGGTAATGGAAGGGTGGCATTAAGAAACATATATACAATATAATTCACATTGGACAGTACATATAAAATTGCCAAATATTGGATTCAGTCAACATACCATTTTCATTCATAGGTCATCTATAGTGAAATGTATACATTGCTCTAATCTGCTTGTGAAGGTTCTCATTCATCCAGGTCATGGTATATCTGTTGTATTCAATTAGATCAACTGGACTTGAAATGTAGTTCTTGAAGACGTTTCGCTAGTCATCTAGTCAGTCGGATGACTAGCGAAACGTTTTCAAGAACTACATTTCAAGTCCAGTTGATCTAATTGAATACATCAGATACATTGCTCTAATCCAGACATAATAAAAGGTTAGTGTATGCTGCCTTATTCTTACCTCCCTCTGTGGCTCCGTGTTTGCACACAGTCTGATTTACTGCAGAGCTCCCCACTCCCCCTACCCTCCCTGGTCATTCCCCCATTAAAGTTGTCCGGCTGCAAATTAAACCTGTGAAACAAGCCGCTCATGTGCATTAATCCTCCTACATATCACTCTAACAGTAGAGTATGTAAGCCTGGTGTTCTTGAGACACTTGCTACATAAGAAGTGGAAGGGGTGGCATAAGAGAGACCCGAGTCCTGCGTTATCACTGCGGCCCGATCTCCTTTTGACAGGCAATAAATCGGTAAGGGCTTCTTTCTCCTTCCCTTTACTTCTTTTTTTAACCCAGTATTTGCCAAGCATTTTAGTAAGAAGGAAGGAGTCATTAGGAGACTTGCTGTTAAACGTGTATAAACCTACACACTACACCGGCATGCTGTTAGGGAATTTGATTGACAGCTCAAGCAGTAGTTG
Source organism: Hymenochirus boettgeri (assembly GCA_019447015.1). Classification (NCBI taxonomy): domain Eukaryota; kingdom Metazoa; phylum Chordata; class Amphibia; order Anura; family Pipidae; genus Hymenochirus; species Hymenochirus boettgeri. The sequence continues at coordinate 78,735 of JAACNH010001390.1, read as the reverse complement.
TATATTGAAATCTTGACTTCTTTTAACTTGTATATCTCAGGACAGAGGAGGAAACTGAAGAAAATAAAGGTACTCTGGGAGTTGGGAGAAGTTATCAAACACACAGAAAGGAAAAAAAATTCTCTACTATAGATGCCCTTTAAGAATGTTGCATCCTTACTGTCTCACAGGGAAGATCCGCATTGTTTGATGAAATGGCACATAAATAATGAATAAAGTGGTGGCCTCTATTTATTTACCCCTATGAGAGAAAAGATCCCCTGCTAATTGGCTGTAGTTCCCTCTAACATATTTTTGTAGCGTTATCACATCTCCTTGAAAATCACCATTTCAGTGAAAACAAACCTAATTTTAATAATCTTTCTTCATAATAGAAATTCCCCATCCCTGTTATCAGCTTAGTTGCCCATCTCTGTACTCTTTCTAATTCATTTATATCCTTTCTGTGGACCGGTGCCCCAAACTACACTACATGGTCAAGATGAGGTCTTACAAGGACTTTATGCAGTGACAGAATTATGCTCCTTTAAGGGCTATTATGGTATGATATTTACGGCCGACCGACCGGTAGTGCCGTTGATCAGTGAATCAGGTCCATTGGTAAATCAGGGCCTCTATTGCCACAACCCACAGTCATTTGTCCCCGGTGGAGCAATCGCTTGCCGCGCATTACAGTACCGGTCCTTTATTTACAGCTGATCACTGCTTGTAACCCGATCTTGCATAGAACTACTACTATCAACTATCAACTCAGTGTCTGTTATCAGCTCAGTGTCTGTAGTAGTTCTATGTAAGATCAGGTTACAAGCAGTGATCAGCTGTGTATGAAGGAACGCCCAGATCACACAGACTGGTACATATAACATGCCCTGATGCCCAGATCAGCATCACTACTTTGGAAATAAGATTTTCCCAGCTCTGCACACACATATAATTACCCCACTTACTCTATGACAATCAGTGCAGGGCCTGCATGAAGGCGGCAGTTAGTGTAGAGCTAAGAGGGGAAAATCACGGGTCAGTGAGCATGCTCTCGCTTATGTACCTGCAGTTTTATTTTCCACCTGCTAAAAAATTGTTTTTAAGTGAGCTCTGCCTGCCACCTCTCTGATATTTAGCAAGGACATCACCCTGAGCATTTTGCTGTGTCAACCTGAGCATTTTGCAGCATAATTACAGTGTAATTTCTGGCTGTGCTCACCACTGGCAAGAGGGAGGAGCAGCCATTAGAATGGAATCTGGCATTCTCCTACCCCCTCATTTTCTGATCATTCATTTCCATGTAGCTTGGGCTCTGCTGTATATAAAGTGGTGGTTGATGGCACTTTATAAATGTAGGGACGTGGCCTTTCTTGTAGGTTAAACTTGTTTTTTATACCAGTTCCCTGACTACACAATCTAATTTTCGTGTTGGTCCATGTACCATTTTGGAAAACATGTTGTCATTTAGCATATTGATAGGACTCAATCTGTCACCCCAGGCTAATTGTGTGATACCTTCTTGTGTTGGGATTATCAGTGATGTTTGCTGATTGGTTCGCACTGTTTACAAGACAAAGAAAAATTTTAAGTAATAACCCCAAGCTCACAAAATGCTCCTAAAATTTGTGTCATCTAAATTTTATATTTATCACCATAATGCTAATGGTTATAGGAAATGTAACTTACTAAAAACACTTCTTTAGCATCTTATTGTCATTTACAAATTCTATCTCAAGATTTCCTGTCATCACTCCTCCAATTATAATATCTCCATCCTGGAAATGATCGTATTCTACAAGCATTTTATTAATCTCCAGGTAACAGGCAGGGTTGATAGACTGATCCACGGATGTACAGGGTGTCACACATAGAATTATCACATAGATCAGCACATTTACATGATAAATATAACCCATAACTCCCAGCATTGCAATGACAGAGAACAATAAATCTCAGTCTTGTGAAATTCAATACATCATTATCCCGGCAGTTATCAGTACAGAGAGTCACAGGGGATAGAGGGTTCAGCTTCATCTGTAGATCAGTGTAAGGGAACCAGCTAATCCAACCATCATTATATAGCGAACAGAGAATGAACATAGACACAAGCACTGGGGATATGAGATCAGAGTTAGTTCCGAAAATATACTAAATAGATAAATAATTACTAACCCCAACCATAAAATCCCACTGCAATTCACTGTTCAGTATAAAATCCCCGGTGCCATTTCTTCTTATAGGAAATAATATACAGTAAAAGTTGTGAATAAATTCAATGTTTAATCCTTTCATTACAAACCAGTTTTGTCCTTTCTGTGCCAGAAGAAAGTTCAGGATTTTGTGCTTATACGTTTAGTGACATTTATATTACAATAAAGGGACATATTTATAAAGCCAAGATTGGTTAGTTAAAGGGCAACCAAAGCCTCTTATTTTGATGTGAATTCTAACAGGGTGTCTGTGCTTTATTTTCCAGCATTGCAGAATAACACAATGTGGTCACTAACTGTTATGTTCTCCATACTTCTCCAGTCCTAAGAAAAGACAGGGACTTGTTATAGCAGGTCACTGCCACTAGTAGTCACTAGCCAACCTTCTTATAGTCCAGATTAATCAAGGGAACAAGTGACTGAGGTCAGAACGTGTACGAACGTATGTTTCAGCCGATAATCGGCCCGTGTATGGACACTTTATCTGATGAAATGGCTGTTCGGTCGGGGATCGTTGCCTGAGCGACCGGGCGGATCTCCGAACTGACCAGCCGATAAAGTGCCCATAAAAGGGGCCGATTATCGGCCAAAACGATTGTAAGTACAAATTGTGCGTCGCGGGTCAGGACCCGCGATCGCACATGTGTACGAACCTATACACACCGTTATTGTAACAAGGGGCTTACCTGCTCAGGGATTCTGCTGCGTCTCTCCTCGGTCTCAGCTCTCGGCGCGCGGTTACGTCACGCGTCCTAGCGCTTCTCGTGCTCGCAGGTCCGTTCGTGCTTGCGCATCCGGCCGGCCTGCCCCCAGTGCTGTGCGGACGCGCACAGGCACTGCTGCATACCTCCTCTGCTCCTCTAAATCATCAGTTGGTCGGAGGAGGGTTAAATAGTTTGTTCATTTCCTACTTCCTCCGCCCCTCCAGCTTTCCCATTGGATGGAGAAAGACTTGTTAAGTTTAAACTGCCCTATCCCCTTCACATATCTCTGTCCTCCTTTCCCCATTGGTCCCTCTGCATTATTTATACCCATCAGCCCTTAGTATCCCTGCCCGATATAGCGGTTTAGTTTACTATCCTTGCTCGTGGTGTGCTTTATCTGAGATTTCCTGTTACTGACTCCTGCCTGTTATTTTGACTCTGATCCGTATCTGCCTGTCCTGATCTCTGCTCTGTTCCTGACTATGCTTTTGCCTAACCCTCTGTACCGTGCCTGGTGGCCTGACTTCTGGTTCTGACCTATTGCTCTGTTCCTGACCCTGCTTTTGCCTGCTCCTTGTCTGTACCTTGTATTTTTGGTCTCTGACTTGTCTGTCTGTCAGTTTCGTTCCGGACTTCTCTCGTATTCCCGGCCTCAGTTCGGATACCTTGCACTCTAAGTCCAGGGGGCAAACGTGTTCGGTGAGGCGCGTCTAGCCTCCCGGCAAACGGGGGCTTGTCTATTGGCAAAGATAGTGGTTGTAGATTGAGGTATTTGGACTGAAGGAATACGAGGGGATCCTCTTATCTATTTCTTCAGGGGTTTACATTTATGTCATTTACTGAAGTATTGTTTTATAGTTCATTGGTGTTTCAGGTGACGTTTTTATATATACGGGGAGATGAAATAATCTGCAAGCAAGATACTTTACCTTTGCGTGATCCCGCGATACAATACCAGACCTGAACGAGATTACCCCTGGTATTGCATTGTAAATACTTTTAACTTCTTGGTTGTAGAAAACTTGAAGGACTTCAGTTAAATCTCCCTTAGGTGTAACCCTTTCAGTCCTAATACTAACTGTGCTCCTAGTTGGTGGTCTACTGTAGAAGCTTATAATAATCAAGGAATGATCATCGGGCCCTATTCCAGTGCCCCCTTTCTCCTCTCAATCCCTCATTCCTTTCTTGCAAAACCAATAAGGGGATCATGGGAAATTAACCCCTAAAGTGCCAGACCACATAGGGGTTTCCTTCCCAAACCAGTAGCTGTATTAGCTGTGATATAATAGGACATCTGGGGCTTCCTTAAAGTCTTCCCAATTCATGGGTGGTGACTTGCAATAGTAAGTAGAGTAGTAGTAGAGTGCAGTAGTAAGCTGCAATCATGTTCAGATCTTCTGTAAAATTTACATTTGCCTTGACGGGGAACAGTCCACTCTGGTCCCTGCTCTTTTGTACCTAACCTGAGAACCAAACATAAGTTACCCTTTCTTTATTCACCCCACACACACGAGACACACACAGCAAGGAGTTGGATAAGAAAAGGCTGCAGCATCTTTACTTAAGTATTCTTGCAAAATACTGCAACATTAAAACCGCTCAACATCTTTCAATATATATTTATATTATTTCACATACAATTAACAATATAACAATTAGCAACTGCATTTCACACATGTATAATAATAAAACAAATATCCTAACAGACATTGTAATGCATAAAGTTCCCCTGCAAGCCTGACTTTTCTCAACTGCCACTACCTATGCTGCCCCCATCTAACTCTCATCCCTCACTGAAGTGGCTAAAACCAGGGAGGTTATTTCTGCTCCCAGCACCAGTACTGATTCTAAGCCCCACCCCTTCTCCTTCTCTAATCTATGTGCGCACTCTTGCGAGATTCCTGTCTCCCAGCCAACCTGCGCCTGCCACCTAAACACTCCAGCCCTGACAAATGTTGAGAGGCAGCTAGGTAGGCAGCTCCCTCTTCCTGTCCCCATCAAGCCTCAATTCCCCTGCACTGTGGGACAAGTCCATTGCGCTGCATTATAAATTATTTTATATTTGATGAAAAATGCAAAATGTGGAAAAAAAACTTTTTATTTGATAAACAGCTTTGTCCAACTATTTTGTGCATTTTGATAAAAAAATTGCACAACTTCTAAAAACCTATGTATGTAGCTGATATTTTAATTAATGTGTAAGTTATTTTAGATTACATAGGAACATAGTAATTGCGATTGAACAAAGATGTGTGTCCACCTTTTTCACCCTCCTTTTTTACCAACCAGAACTACAGTATATGTATTAATACCAGTAATTCTCAATATTATATAGTATTCCTGTACCATCCAGATCTACAGTATATGTATTAATACCAGTAATTCTCAATATTATATAGTATCCCTGTAGCAACCAGAACTACAGTATATGTATTAATACCAGTAATTCTCAATATTATATAGTATCCTGTACCACCAGAACTAAAGTATATGTATAATACCAGTAACTCTCAATATTATATAGTATCCTACCAACCAGAACTACAGTATTTGTATTAATACCAGTAATTCTCAATATTATAGTATTCCTGTACCATCAGATCTACAGTATATGTATTAATACCAGTAATTCTCAATATCTATAGTATCCTGTACCACCAGATCTACAGTATAGTATTAATACGTAATTCTCAATATTATATAGATCCCTGTACCAAACCAGTCTAACAGTTTATGTATTAATACCAGTAATTCTCAATATTATATAGTATTCCTGTACCATCCAGATCTACAGTATATGTATTAATACCAGTAATTCTCAATATTATATAGTATCCCTGTAGCAACCAGAACTACAGTATATGTATTAATACCAGTAATTCTCAATATTATATAGTATCCCTGTACCAACCAGAACTACAGTATATGTATTAATACCAGTAACTCTCAATATTATATAGTATTCCTGTACCAACCAGAACTACAGTATTTGTATTAATACCAGTAATTCTCAATATTATATAGTATTCCTGTACCATCCAGATCTACAGTATATGTATTAATACCAGTAATTCTCAATATTCTATAGTATCCCTGTACCATCCAGATCTACAGTATATGTATTAATACCGGTAATTCTCAATATTATATAGTATCCCTGTACCAACCAGATCTACAGTATATGTATTAATACCAGTAATTCTCAATATTATATAGTATTCCTGTACCATCCAGAACTACAGTATATGTATTAATACCAGTAATTCTCAATATTATATAGTATCCCCATACCAACCAGAACTACAGTATATGTATTAATACCAGTAATTCTAAATATTATATAGTATTCCCGTACCAACCAGATCTACAGTATATGTATTAATACCAGTAATTCTCCATATTATATAGTATCCCCGTACCAACTAGAACTACAGTATATGTATTAATACCAGTAATTCTCAATATTATATAGTATCCCCGTACCAACCAGATCTACAGTATATGTATTAATACCAGTAATTCTCCATATTATATAGTATCCCTGTACCAACCAGAACTACAGTATATGTATTAATACCAGTAATTCTCAATATTATATAGTATCCCCGTACCAACCAGATCTACAGTATATGTATTAATACCAGTAATTCTCCATATTATATAGTATCCCCGTACCAACCAGAACTACAGTTTATGTATTAATACCAGTAATTCTCAATATTATATAGCAATCCCCGTACCAACCAGATCTACAGTATATGTATTAATACCAGTATTCTCCATATTATATAGTATCCCTTACCAACTAGAACTACAGTATATGTTTAATACCATAATCCAATATTATATAGTATCCCCGTACCAACCAGACTACAGTATATGTTTAATACCAGTAATTCTCCATATTATATAGTATCCCTGTACCAACCAGACTACAGTATTGTATTAATACCAGTAATTCTCAATATTATATAGTATCCCTGTACACCCAGAACTACAGTTATGTATAATACCATTAATTCTCATATTATTGAATCCCCGTACCACTAGAACTCAGTATATGTATAATACCGTAATTCTCAATATTATATAGTACCCCGTACCAACCAGTCTACGTAATGTATTATACCAGTAATTCTCCATATATTAGTATCCCTGTACCAACCGAACTACAGTATATGTATTAATACAGTAATTCTCAATATTATATAGCATTCCCTGTACCAACCAGAACTACAGTATATGTAATAATACCAGTAATTCTCAATATTATATAGTATCCCCGTACCAACCAAATTCAATATTGTATTAATACAGTAATTCTCATATTTAATATCATTACCAACAAGAACTACAGTATATGTATTAATACCAGTAATTCTCATATTATATATATCCCCATACCAACCAGATCTACAGTATATGTTTAATACCAGTAATTCTCCATATTATATAGTATCCCTGTACCAACCAGAACTACAGTATATGTTATTAATACCAGTAATTCTCAATATTATATAGCATCCCGTACCCAACTAGAACTACAGTATATGTAATAATACCAGTAATTCTCATATTATTATTATCCCCGTACCAACCAAATTTTCAGTATATGTATTATACTAGTAATTCTCGATATATATAAGATTCGTACCAACAAGAACTACGCATATGTTACTAAATACCAGTAATTCTCAATATTATATAGTACCCTGTACCAACTAGAACTACAGTATATGTATTAATACCAGTAATTCTCAATATTATATAGTATCCCTGTACCAACCAGAACTACAGTATTTATAATAATACCAGTAATTCTCAATATTATTAGTATCCCGTACCAACCAGAACTACATTTATATGTATTATTCAGTAATTCTCAATATTATATAGTATCCCCGTGCCAACCAGAACTATAGTATATGTTAATACCGGTAATTCTCACATTTATATAGTATCCCTGTACCAACCAGAACTACAGTATATGTATTAATACCAGTATTCTCAAATATTATATAGTCCCTGACCAACCAGAACTAAAGTATAGTATTAATACCAGTATTCTCAATATTATATGTATCACTGTACCAACCAGAACTACAGTATATGTTCTATTACTGGTAATTCTCATATATATAGTTCCCCCCGTACCAACCAGAACTACAGTATATGTATTACTACCAGTAATTCTCAATATAATATGTATCCCCGTACCAACTAGAACTACAGTATATGTATTAATACCAAATTCTCAATATTATATAGTTTCCCTGTACCAACCGAACTAGAGATATGTTATTAATACAGAAATTCTCAATAATATATAGTACCAACCAGAACTACAGTATAGTATTAATACCAGTAATTCTCAATATTATAGTATCCCCGTACCACCAGAACTACAGTATATGTAAATATCCAGTAATTCTCATATTATATAGTATCCCCCCGTACCAACTAGAACTACAGTATATGTATTAATACCAGTAATTCTCAATATTATATAGTGTTCCTGTACCAACCAGAACTACAGTATATGTATTAATATCAGAAATTCTCATTATATAGTACCAACCAGAACTACAGTATATGTATTAATACCAGTAATTCTCAATATTATATAGTATCCCCATACCAACCAGAACTACAGTATATGTATTAATACCAGTATTTTCAATATTATATAGTATCCCCATACCACAACCAGAACTACACGTATATGTATATACCTAATTCCATATTATATGTATCCCCTGTACCAACTAGAACTACAGTATATGTATTAATCCAGTAATTCTCAAATATTAATAGCATCCCCGTACCACCCAGAACTACTTATTGTATTAATACCAGTAATTCTCATATAATTAGTATCCCCGTACCAACTAGAACTACATTATATGTACTAAACCGTAATTCTCAATATTATATAGATCCCCGTACCAACCAGAACTACAGTATATGTATTAATACCAGTAATTCTATATTATATGTATCCCCGTACCAACAGAACTACAGTATAGTATTTACCAGAATTCTCATATGTAGTCCCCGTACTAAACCAGAACACTACAGTATATGTATTAATACCAGTAATTCTCAATATAATATAGTATCCCCGTACCAACCAGAACTACAGTATATGTATTAATACCAGTAATTCTCAATATATATAGTATCCCCTACCAACAGAACACAGTATTGTATTAATACCAGTAATTCTCAATATTGTATAGTATTCCCGTACCAACCAGAACTACAGTATATGTTTAATACCATGTAATTCTCATATTATATGTATCCCTGTACCAACCAGAACTACAGTATATGTATTAATACCAGTAATTCTCAATATATATAGTATCCCGTCCCAACCAGAACTACAGTAATGTATTAATACCAGTAATTCTCATATTATATAGTATTCCTGTACCAACCAGAGCTACGTAATATGTATTAATACCAGTATTCTCAATATTAATAGTATCCCCATACCAACCAGAACTACAGGCTAGAGCTCTGGCATGGAAACCCCCAATCTCAAGTGAGCTTAAAAATTCTGGGACCCTCACTCCTTACCCACTGGTATCCTAAAAAGTTAACAGTGTGACCTCCTATTGGGATAGCAAATATGTACTTTCAGTCCACTTTTCCCCGCCATTATGGCAAGAAATCGGTTACCAAATTTTACAAACCAATTTCTCTGCATTTTAACAGTAATGAAATGGCTATTCCTCCTGGACACCCGTTCAGGACAGGCTCCATATGTAAAAACCCCTGATTGATAGCCTGACTGAGCGATTTTCTGAAGACTATACTCCCGCAGGCGGCGACCTGCATTAGAGTGTTATGTTTTTCTCCTTACCTAGAGTTGCTTCGCGTGAAGTTTAAACACGGGAGCTAGGGATCGGGGACGGAAAGATTTAAGCTTAACCAGTTTAGAACGACAGTGTGGTCCAGTTCATTTGAAGTTCGAACTTCTGAGTTGTGTTTCGTTGCTAGCTAGCATTATACGGAACATTAAGAGACCTTACCTTTGTAGGTCTTGTGTGTTTTATGTGTAACAGTTTTGTCTGTCAAATTTGTTAATTTGCTGCTTATTGTTAACCTTCTTGCTTACAGGATGGAAAGTTTCACAGTAAAGGTTCTGACCCAAACTATAAGAAGTCATTTAAAGTATATTAAAGTGTTTAATTCTAAGTTTACAGGTTTCCAATGTGTGGGGAAATACTGATACAAGACTGTGTACAGACGTTCCGAAGAATTTTCCTGGAAACTCAAGGGATTAGGTGATCCGTATTGGTGATCATTATGGCAATCCATGGTTTGATAATAATATTGGGTTGGATAAAAGATTTATATTCTATGTTAGCTCTCTTAGTGAATTTTATTATAAATCTAGTATATTAATAAGTGAGGTTAAATTTGGTTAATGCTGGCTTCACTTTACTGTTTGGACTCTATGGGGGTTTATTCAATAAAAGTTCTTATCGTTTAAAATGGTGCTAATTTGCCCCAACCAATCAGATGTTAGCTTTCAAATGTTACATAGTTCTGATTGTTGGGGCAAAATTAGCACCATTTTAAACAATAAGAACTTTTATTGAATCTCCCTGTATGTTTTTTATATAATGTATATTCCTTCCTGGATTTTTCAAGTAAGGTAAAATTCTGTGTCATTAATATCTGTCTACATTCCTAACCACCACCCGCTTCCCCCTCCCTCTCTTTCTTTTTTGCTTGCGGGAAACGAAGTAATTTCATGTGTAACTAGTTTTATGGGACTTACCGTATAATATGTGCATAGTGATCTTAATTGTTTTGCATCTGCACATCCACAAGAAAAAAAAGTGTTAGATTGTGTAGAAGGTTCAAAGGTGTTAATGGAAAGGAAGGTTATTAGGAGGAAGGTGGATAGGCGATGGAGATAGAAGTGTCTTGGAAGTTTTTTAATATATTATAGAGTTTTTGAGAAAGTGGATTTAGAAGTGGTAGAGTTTCAGGTGGTTTTCAAAGAGGAGTAGGATGATCGCTTAATAATAGTAAGATATTTTATTTGTAATAAATAGATCATTGGTGAGACCCGTTATACTCTATAACCAAGTAGGATGTGACAATACAGTTACAGATAGATATCCCCTATGATGGCAGTTGTGATGGATTTTCCACACGTGATTCCCTCGCTGTGGTACAGCTCATGGACAGAATGTTAATCCTATGTGTGTTCTTCATATACAAGGTAACTGTTTAATTTTTGATGATCAGGGACTATGTGCGTCTCTATCAAAGCTTCCTTATAAAATGGTCCCCTCAGCTGATTGCAAGTCTTTTGTAGAGATTTACTGGTACTTGCAGAGACTAAGATAATAATATGTGTCCTAATAGGGACAATGGCCAATTGTTATTGTCTTATTTTTCCTTAAATTATTACCAGATTACCCCATATAACTTGACAATACAGGATTTATTAAGTAAATTGTGTATCTTAATTTTCTTTAGGGCATAACTTGTTGGAAGTAAAAGTTGATGTACGGATTATTTTAATGCCCCTCACCCCCCTTCTCCAAGATATAATTAATAGTATTCCCTAATGGTTGTACCTTGTAAGGCAATGAGTAATTACAAAGACTATCTTCCTATTTTATACCCCTATTATAGCCCACTCATAATACAGATAATTCCGATAGTTTTGGATATTTAAGCCCTTATTAGCCTTTCTTTGCCAATACCCAATGTAATACAGTATAGTGGTGACCTCCAAAAACGAGGAAATTAAGTTTACCAACCATTCTAAAAAAACTATTGAGTTTCTAGATTGTTTTTACCTGCTGAAAATGGTAGGGTAAGTTCTAAGTTGTATAGAAAACCTATTACACGTAACACGATTTTACAGGCATCTCAACGCTACCCAACAAATTAAATCTTCTAAAACTGAACTGATCGTTTTCCACTAAACCTGGTCCTGTCCATCTTTGTCCATCTCTGTTGACAATACCCCCATTTTCCCCTATCCAATCGGCACGCTGCCTAGGGGTAATTATTAAATCCTCTCCTCCTTTTCTAACCACATTAACTATGTTGTGAAAACCTGCCGCTACTTCTCTTCGCAATATAGCCAGAATCCACAGGGTTCCTTTCTCTCCAGACTACCGCTATGTTTAGACATACTATTTGATCCTTTTGCGCGGATCCTAATAAACAAGAAACCTCTATTAGCAGGTTTAAATCTAACCTAATCCTACCTATCAGGTAACCAGCACGTATATGGTATCTATATATCTATATATAAATCTACCCTTACATCCTACCTATCGGTAACCAGCACAGTATATGGTACTATATATCTATATATGATAATCTAAACCCTTACATCCTACCTATATCCGGTAACCAGCACAGTATATGGTATCTATATATCTATTATGATAAATCTACCTTACATCCTACCTATCCGGTAACCAGCACAGTATATGGTATCTATATATCTATAATGATAAATCTACCCTTACATCCTACCTATCCGGTAACCAGCACAGTATATGATATCTATATATCTATATATGATAATCTAACCCTTACATCCTTACCTATCCGGTAACCACGCATTATATGGTATCTATATATCTATATATGATAAATCTTCCCTTACATCCTACCTTCTGGTAACCAGCGCAGTATATGGTATCTATATATCTTTATGATAATCTACCCTTACATCCTACCTATCTGGTAACCAGCACAGTATATGTGTATCTATATACTATATATGTATATCTACCCTTACATCCTACCTATCTGGTAACCAGCACAGTATATGGTACTATATATCTATATATATAATCTACCCTTACATCCTACCTATCTGGTAACCAGCACAGTTATGGTCTCTATATTCTATATATGATAAATCTAACCCTTACATCCTACCTATCCGGTAACCACACGTATATGGTATCTATATATCTATATAGATAAATCTACCCCTTACATCCTATCCTACCTATCCGGTAACCAGCACAGTATATGATATCTATATATCTATATTGATAATCTACCCTTACATCCTACCTATCTGTAACCAGCACAGTATTGGTCTATATATCTATATATGAAAATCTACCCTACATCTCTACTATCCGGTACCAGCACAGTTATGGTATCTATATATCTATATATGATCAATCTACCCTTACATCCTACCTATCTGGTAACCAGCACAGTATATGATTCTATATATCTATATATGATAAATCTACCCTTACATCCTACCTAATCCGGTAACCACACAGTATATGGTATCTATATATCTATATATGTAAATCACCCTTACATCCTAACTATCCGGTAACCAGCACAGTATATGATATCTATATACTATTATGATAAATCTACCCTTACATCCTACCTATCCGGTAACCAGCACAGTATATGGTACTATATATCTATATATGATAAATCTACCCTTACATCCTACCTATCTGGTAACCAGCACAGTATATGGTATCTTTATATATCTATATATGATCCATCAAAACCCTTACATCCTACCTATCTGGTAACCAGCACAGTATATGATATCTATATATCTATATATGATAAATCTAACCCTTACATCCTACCTATCCGGTAACCAGCACAGTATATGGTATCTATATATATATATATGATAAATCTACCCCTTACATCCTAACTATCCGGTAACCAGCACAGTATATGGTATCTATATATCTATATGATAATCTACCCTTACATCCTACCTATCCGGTAACCAGCACAGTATATGATATCTATATATCTATATATGATAAATCTAACCCTTACATCCTACCTATCTGGTACCCAGCACATATATGGTATCTATATTCTATATATGATAAATCTATCCTTACATCCTACCTATCCGGAACCAGCACAGTATATGGTATCTATATATCTATATAATGATAAATCTACCTTACATCCTACCTATCTGGTAACCAGCACAGTATATGGTATCTATATATGATATATCTACCCTTACATCCTACCTATCTGGTAACCAGCACAGTATATGGTATCTATATATCTATATATGATAAATCTACCTACATCCTACCTATCTGGTAACCAGCACAGTAATGGTATCTATATATCTATATATGATAAATCTACCCTTACATCCTACTATCTGGTAACCACACAGTATATGATATCTATATATCATATATGATAAATCTACCCTTACATCCTACCTATCTGGTAACCAGCACAGTATATGGTATCTATATATTATATATATATATATATGATAAATCTACCTTACATCCTACCTATCTGGTAACCAGCACAGTATATGATATCTATATATCTATATATGATAAATCTACCCTTACATCATCTATCCCGGTACCCAGCACAGTATATGATATCTATATATCTATATATGATAAATCTACCCTTACATCCTACCTATCTGGTACACCCATAGTATATGGTATCTATATATCTATATATGATAAATCTTAATTCTCAATGTTATATAGTATCCCTGTACCAACCAGAACTACAGTTTATGTATTAATACCAGTAATTCTCAATATTATATAGCATCCCCGTACACATTTAGTCGCCCACGATTCAGTATAACACCTGTAGTCCTCCCTCCAGCTCAGCGTAAGGACTAGTGAGTCAGCCCTTGGAGTTCAGTAGCACGTTTAGGTCACTCTCCACTGAGCCATAGACTATTTAGTCAGAGCCCACGAGTTTCAGTAGACAACGTTAGGTCCGCCCTCCAGCTCAGCATAGACTATTTAGTAGCCCACGAGTTCATTTATAGACACTGTTAGGTCAGCTCTCCAGCTCTCATAGACTATTTAGTCAGCCCACGAGTTCAGTACCACTGTCGGCTCAGTCCCTCCATCTCAGCATTAGACTATTTATCGCCATGATTCAGTGAACACTGTCAAGGTCGCTCTCCAGCTCATCATCAGACTATTTAGTCGCCACTCGTTATCATACACCTGTTAGAATCACCCTCCCTGCCTCAGCATAGACATTTAGTCACCCACGATCTCACTCAAGACACTGTTAGGTCAGCCCTCCAGCTCAGCATAGACTATTTAGTCAGCCCACAAGTTCAGCAGACACTGTTAGATCAGCCCTCCAGTTCAGGATAGACTATTTAGTCAGCCCACTTGTTCAATCACACGTTTAGATCAGCTCTCTAGCTCAGCATAGACTATTTAGTCAGCCCAGGAGTTCAGTAGACACTGTTAGATCAGCCCTCCAGTTCAGCATAGACTATTTAGTCAGCCCACGTGTTCAATAGACAACTGTTAGATCCGCCTCCATTTCAGCATAGACGATTTAGTCAGCCCACGAGTTCAGTAGACACTGTTAGGTCATCCCGCCATTCAGGCTATACGATTTAGTCAGCCCACGAGTTCAGTAGACACTGTTAGGTCAGCCCTCCAGTTCAGCATAGACTATTTAGTCCCCCAACGAGTTCAGCAGACACTGTTAGATTAGCCCTCCAGTTCAGCATAGACTATTTAGTCAGCCCACGAGTTCAGTAGACACTGTTAGGTAAGCCCCTCCAGCTCAGCATAGACTATTTAAGTCCAGCCCACGATTCGTTAAAACACTGTTAGGTCAGCCCCCTCCAGTTCAGCATAGACTATTTAGTCAGCCCACGAGTTCAGTAGACACTGTTAGGTCAGCCCTCCAGTTCAGCATAGACTATTTAGTCAGCCCACTAGTCAATCTGACACTTAGTAGCGGTCAGCTCTCCAGCTAATCATAAGACTATTTAGTCAGACCCACCAGTTCAGCAGACACTGTTTAGATTAGCCCTCCATTTCAGAATAGACCTATTTAATTCATCCACTTGTTCAGGTAAGACAACTGTTAGATCAGCTCTCCACCAGCATAGCCACTATTTAGTCACCCCACGAGTTCAGTAGACCCTGTTTCGGTCTTGTCAGCCCTCCGTTCAGCATAACTATTATTCAGCCCACTTGTTCATAACCCTGTTAGTCAGCTCTCCAGCTCAGCATAGACTATTTAGTCAGCCCACGAGTTCAGCAGACACTGTTAGATCAGCCTCCAGCTCAGCATAGACTATTTAGTCAGCCCACGAGCTCAGCAGACACTGTTAGGTCAGCCCTCCAGCTCAGCATAGACTATTTAGTCAGCCCACAAGTTCAACAGACACTGTTAGATCAGCCCTCCATTCAGGATAGACTATTTAGTCAGCCCACTTGTTCAATAGACACTGTTAGATCAGCTCTCTAGCTCAGCATAGACTATTTAGTCAGCCCACGAGTTCAATAGACACTGTTAGGTCAGCCCTCCAGCTCAGCATAGACTATTTAGTCAGCCCACGAGTTCAGTAGACACTGTTATTTCAGTCCTCCTGCTCAGTATAGACTATTGATCAGCCCCCGAGTTTCACAGTAGACCGTTAGGGTTCAAGCCCTCCGTTCCAGCATAGACTTGTAGTCAGCCCACGAGTTCAGTAGACCTGTTGTCAAGCCTCCCAGTTTCAGCCTAGACTATTTATTCAGCCACGAGTTCAACGACACTGTTTAGGTCAGCCCTCAGCTCAGCCATAGACTATTTAGTCATAGCCACACGATTCAGTTAAACACGGTTATGTCCAGCCCTCCAGTTTCAGCATAGACTATTTAGTGCAGCCACGAGTTCGTAGACACTGTAGTTCAGCCCTCCAGTTTCCAGCATAGACTATTTATCATCCCACGAGTTCAACAGATACACTGTTTAGTCGCCCGCCCTCCAGCTATCATAGACTATTTAGTCAGACCACGAGTTCAGTAGACACTGTTAGGTTAGCCCTCCAGTTCAGCGTAGACTATTTAGTCAGCCCATGATTTTCAGTAGACACTGCTAGGTCAGCCCTCCAGTTCAGCACAGACAATTTAGTCAGCCCATGAGTTCAGTAGACACTGTTAGGTCAGCCCTCCAGTTCAGCATAGACTATTTAGTCAGCCCACAAGTTCAGTAGACACTGTTAGGTCAGCCATCCATTTTACCAGCCAGTATTGACTGATTGGTTGGAAACATTTTTTGGATATATGGGCTACATATAATTTGCCACATGGAGGTGGTAATATATGTGCCAACAGAGTTCCCCCAAACGGAGACTGGTACATTCAAGTGTTGCCCAGTGACCACTGATAAATACAAGTTAAGCCCCACTGAGTAGGTACATACAAGTTTTCCCAGAGTTATTGTGACTGGTACATACATGTTTGCCCACATTGGTGACTGGTACCTACTAATGGCTCCGACTGCAGTGTAATTGGTAGCATACCATTTGCCCCCATTTTCTAGTACATGCAAATTTGCCCACACTGTGGGTGGTACATATACAGTTTTTTCCTGCAGTGACTGGTACATACAAGTTTTTTTAATATTGACTATTACATATACATTTGCCCACAGTGAGTATGACTGGTACATACAAGTTTGCCCACAGTGATTGATACATAATCCTGTCACCGTGATTGATACATAATCCTGTCCACAGTAATTGATACGAAATTCTATCAACAGTGATAGGTACATAATCCAGGCCACAGTGATAAGTACTTAATCCTGTCCACAGTGATTGGTACGTAATCCTGTGATTGGTACGTAATCCTGTCCACAGTGATTGGTACGTAATCCTGTCCACAGTGATTGGTACGTCATCCTGTCCACAGTGCTGGTAACGTCATCCTGTTCCACAGTTATTGGTAACGTCATCCTGTAAACCTAGTGATTGGTACGTAATCCTGTCCACATGATTGGGACTTCCCTCCTGTCATATGATTGGTACGTAATCCTGTCCACAGTGGATTGTACATATCCTGTCCACAGTGATTGGTACATAATCTTGTCCACAGTGATTCATACATAATCCTGTCCACAGTGATTGGTACGTAATCCTGTCCACAGTAAATGGTACATAATCTTGTCCACAGTAATTGGTACGTAATCCTGTCCACAGTGATTGGTGCGTAATCCTGTCCGCAGTGATTGGTACGTAATTCTGTCAAATGTGACCGATACGTAGTCCTGACCACAGTGATTGGTACGTAATCCTGTCCACAGTGATTGGTACGTAATTCTGTCCAATGTGACTGGTACGAAGTCCTGTCCACAGTGATTGGTATATAAGTCTTCCACAGTGATTGGTACTTAAAGTCTGTCCACAGTGTTGGTATAATCCTAGTTTCCACAGTGATTGTGTACTATAATCCTGTCCACAGTGATGGTATATAAGTCATGTGAATCATGTTCCTACAGTGATTGGTACGTAATCCTCCCACAGTAATAGTATGTAATCCTGTCCACATGATTGGTACTTAATTCTGTCCACAGTGATTGGTACGTAATCCCCTCTTCACATTGCTTGGGTAGCGTCATCCTGTCCACAGTTGATTGGTACATAATCCTGTCCACAGGAGTTGTACATAAATCCTGTCCACAGTGATTGGGACGTAATCCTCTCCACAGTGATTGTTACGTAATCCTCCTCCACAGTGATTGGTAACGTACTCCGCTCCACAGTGATTGGAAGTAATCCTGTCACAGTGATGGGTGCCGTAATCCTCCACATGATTGTACGTAATCGTCCATATTGGTACTAATCCTGTCGCACGATAAATGGTACGTAATCTTGTCCACAGTGATTCAGATATACCTGTCCACAGTGATTGGTCCTAATCCTTATCCACAGTGATTGGTCCAAAATCCATTCCACAGTGATTGGTACATAATCCTGGTCCACATTATTGGTACTACAACTTTGCCCATATGACTGTTACATAAAACCCCCTTTTTTGTTGGCCGCATAGTGACTGGGGTATACAAGTTGCCAACACTAGGGACTTTGTACATATAAGTTTTTGTTTTTTTATAAAGTGTCTTTGTTTTGTGTGTTTTTTTCCTTTTTTTTTTTAAGTTTTTTTTTCTTTTCTTTTGTTTTTTTCTTTTTTTTTTTTCTTTTTTTTTTTTTTAAGTTTTTTAGTTTTGTTTTTTTTTTTTTTTTTTTTTTTTTTTTTTTTTTTTTTTTTTTTTTTTTTTAAGTTTTTTTTTTTTTTTTTTTTTTTTCTTTTGTTTTTTTTTTTTTTTTTTTTTTTTTTTTTTTCTTTTCTTTTTTTTTTTTTTTTTTGTTTTTTTTTTTGTTTTTTTTTTTTTTTCTTTTTTTTTTTTTTTTTTTTTTTCTTGTTTTTTTTTTTTTGTTTTTTTTTTTTTTTTTTTTTTTTTCATACATTCTTTTTTTCAGTTTTTTTTGTTTTTTTTTTTTTTTTATTCTTT
Organism: Hymenochirus boettgeri; assembly: GCA_019447015.1. NCBI lineage: Eukaryota > Metazoa > Chordata > Amphibia > Anura > Pipidae > Hymenochirus > Hymenochirus boettgeri. The sequence continues at coordinate 59,534 of JAACNH010001390.1, read as the reverse complement.
AGTTTGGGGTTTTTTTTTTTTTTTTTTTTTTTTTCTTTTTTTTTTTGTTTTTTTTTTTTTTTTTTTTTCTTTTTTTTTTTTTTTTTTTTTTGATTTTTTTTTTTTTTTTTTTTTTTTTTTGGTTTTTTTTTTTTTTTTTTTTTTTCCTTTTTTCGTTTTTTTTTTTGTTTTTTTTTTTTTTTTTTTGTTTCTTTTTTTTTTCTTGTTTTTTTTTTTTTTTTTTTTTTTTTTTGTTTCCCCACATGAGATATGTGCCTGCTACTACAAGTTTGCCCAGATTGACTGATCCATATAATTTTGTCCACAGTGACTGGTACATGCACGTTTGCCTACGTAAACCTGGCACTACAAGTTTTGCCCACAGTGTGACGGGTACATCAAGTTTGCCGCACCGTGACTGTGAATGGGTACATACAATTTTTGCCCCAGAGGGACTGCCCATATACAGTGTGATCATTCTCACAATGCAGGCAGACAGAATCAAGATCCGGGAACACAATCATGAGGCCACAACTTTGACATTTTTGTGGAACTTCTTGTGTACATGCTCACTGGGTCGCTGTTTTTCCCAGTTTTATATATATTATATACTTCTCCTTCTGAGTTAGAGAAGCTCCGCCTTGAGTCTCAAAGGCTCACTCTGCCTCATGGGAGAGGTGGCCCTGGTTTGTGTGAAGTAGCCTTAGGCAATAAACCAGCTTTCCTGGTCTCTTTCCTTTAATAATGCTTTATTACTGTAATTCTGCTAGTGAAGAATTTGGAATAACCGCACATCCCCCACAGGGAGTGGTGTAAGGTGTGTACATTACGTATTTTTTTATGCCCACCCCACCGCACAGGAGGGACTGTCACATGGTTTCAGAGCTTGAAGTCAGGGGATCTAGTGATGCTACTCTAACATATCCAAATAACATTAAATATCTATAAAACTATGTATAAATATCAAGTAAAGAATCCCTGTCATTTAATTATAGTAAATTTTGGACCACAGTCCCTTTAATCCTGTGTATGGAGAGACATGATCTCAGTAAGAATATTTCCATGATGCTTTGTCTGGGGATACATTAGTGAAATAAAATACTGGGGTGGGGGGCCTGTGGTAATTACAAATGTGTGGGGCGCCCTTCACCTTAAACATTTAAATCCATCCTTACGTGGTCCTGGGCGTTCCAGACAGTGTTTCATTGTGTGTCATTGGTGTGTCATTGTTCCATTTTCATAAATGGGTCTTTCCAAGTTCCCTTTCATCTAAATAATTTGTGGTAACTTGTGGTTAACTCTAAGTCACTGAAATTACTGACACTAGGTAAAACTGGTGTATGGGTAACCAATCTCACTGGTTGAAAGTTCTGGCTGGCACTATTCTCTATGGGTTAACCCTTCCACTGGGTGAAAGTTTGAACTGGCACTATTCTCTATGGGTAACCCATCTCCTGGGGGAAGTTCTGACTGCACTATTCTCTATGGGTAACCATCTCACTGGTGAAAGTTCTGACTGGCACTATTCTCAATGGGTAACCTTCTCACACTGGGTTAAATTTCTGACCGGCACTATTTTCTCTGGTAACCCATCTCCATCTCGACTGGTTGCAAGTTCCTGACTGGCACTTTCTCTATGGGTACCCTTCTCACGGGTGAAAGTTTCTGCTGTGGCACTATTCTCTATGGTAACCCATCTCACTGGGGTGAAGTTCGAGTTCTGACTGGCACTATTCTCTATGGGTAACCCATCTCCTGGGTGAAAGTTCGGACTGGGCACTATTCTTCTCTAGGTAACCCATCTCCCCTGGGTGAAAGTTCTGACATGGCACTTTTTCTCAAATGGGTAACCCATCTCACTGGGTGAAGTTCTGACCGGCATATTTTCTATTGGTAACCCATCTCACTGGGTGAAAGTTCTGACCGGCACTATTCTCTATGGGTAACCCATCTCACTGGGGAAAGTTCTCACTGGCACTAGTCCTATGGGGAACCAATCTCACTGGGTGATATTTCTGACTGGCACTAAGTCTCTCCTTGGTAACCCATCTCACTGTGAAAGTTTCTGACTGGCACTATTCTCTATGGGTAACCCATCTCCCTGGGTGAAAGTTCTGCCTGGCCCTATTCTCTAATTGGTAACCCTCTCACTGGTGAAAGTTTTCTGACTGGCACTATTCCTATGGGTAACCCTGTAACTGGGTGGAAAGTTCTGACTGGCACTATGCTCTATGGGTAACCCATCTCACTGGGTGAAAGTCTGACTGCACTAGTCTCTATGGTAACCCATCTCACTGGGTGAAAGTTCTACTGGCACTATTCCTATGGTCCCCTTTCTCACTGGTGTAAGAAGTTCTGACTGGCACTATTCTCTATGGGAACCCACCTCATCTCACTGGTGAAAGTTCTGACCTGGCACTATTCTCTAATGGGTAACCCACTCACTAGGTGAAAGTTCGCTGCTATTCTCTATGGGGTAACCCTCTCACTGGTGAAGTTCTGACTGGCACTATTCTAAATGGTAAAAGCCCATCTCACTGGGTGAATTTTCCTGACCGGCCACTATTTTTCTAGGGTACCCATCTCACTGGTGAAAGTCTGACCGGCACTATTCTCTATTGGTAACCCATCTCACTGGGTAAAGTTCTGACTGGCACTATTGCTCTATGGGTAACCAATCTCACTGGGTGATAGTTCGCTTACTGGCACTATTCTCTATGGGTAACCCATCTCCCTGGTGAAAGTCTGACTGGCACTATTTCTATGGGTAACCCATCTCACTGGGTGAAGTTCTGACTGGCAATTCTCTAGGGGTAACCCATCTCACTGGGTGACAGTTCTGACTGGCACTATCTCTATTGGGTACCCACTGTCCACTGTGTGAAGTTTCTGACTGCACTATTCTCTATGGGTAAACCCATCTCACTGGGTGAAAGTTCTTACTGGCCACTAATTCTCTATGGGTAACCCATCTCCTGGGTGAAAGTTCTGACGGCACTATTCTCTATGGGTAACCCATCTCACTGGTAAAGTTCGACTGGCACTATTCTCTATGGTAAACCATCTCACTGGGTGAAGTCTGACTGGCACTATTCTCTATGGGTAACCCATCTCATTCTACATATAGAATAACAGATACGACATGTTATGTTCCTTCCTCAATTTCCTGGCTGAGATTCAAATCATGACGAACTCCTCTGTCTTTTTATATTTTGAACATGAACAACCCTCTCATGGACAGTAGAATAGGCATTGAATTCCCTCTCATAGTACAGTAGAAGGAGGGAGTTGAATTCCTCTCCATGTATCGTAGAAGGGGGCAGTTGAATCCGCTCATAGTACAGTAGAAGGAGAGCAGTTGAATTCCCTCTCATGGTACAGTAGAAGGAGGGCATTTGAATTCCCCTCTCATGGTACAGTAAAAGAGGGGCAGTTGGATTTAACCCTTCATAGTACAGTAGAAGGAGGGCAGTTGAATTCCCTCTCATGTACGTAGAAGGAGGGCAGTTGAAATTCCCTCTCATGGTAAAAAAAAAAACCCAGTAGAAGGAGGTGCAGTTGAAATTACCCTCTCATGGTACAGTGAAGGAGGGTCAGTTGAATTCCCTCTCAGGTACAGTAGAAAGGAGGCAGTTTAATTCCCTCTCAGGCACTAAAAGAGCAGTTGATTCCCTCTCATGTAGAGTATAAGGATGAGCAGTTGAATTCCCTCTCATTGTACAGTAGAAGGAGGGCAGTTGAATCCCTCCCCCTCAATGGTACAGTAGAAGGAGGCAGTTGAATTCCCTCTCATGTAACAGTAGAAGGAGGGCAGTGAATTCCCTCTCTGGTACAATAGAAGAGGGCAGTTGAAGTCCCCTCTCATATATACATAGAAGGAGGGCAGTTGAATTCCCTCCATAGTACAGTAAAGGAGGGCAGTTTGAATTCCATCTCATTAGTCGTGAAGGAGGGCAGTTGAATTCCCTCTCATGTACAGTAGAAGGAGGAGTTTGAACAAAAAAAAAATTCCCTCCCTTGTCGTAGAGGAGGGCATTGAATCCTCCATGGTACATAGAAGGAGGCCAGTTGAATTCCCTCTCATGTACAGTAGAAGGAGGGCAGTTGAATTCCCTCTCAATTGTACAGTAAAGGAGGTCAGTTGAATTCCCTCTCATGGTACAGTAGAAGAGGGCATTTTGAATTCCTTCTCAAGTACAAGTAGAAGGAGGGCAGTTGAATTCTCTCTCATATCAATGGGCTCGACTAGTAAAAAGAGAGGGGCAGTTGAATTCCCTCTCATAGTTACATGTAGAAGGAGGGCAGTTGAATTCCCTCTCATGTACATAAAGGAAGGCAGTTGAATTCCCTCCTGCTACAGTATAAGGAGGGCAGTTGAATTCCCTTCTATGTACAGTTAGAAGGAGGGGCAGTTGAATTCGCCTCTCATGGTACAGTAGAAGGAGTCAGTTTGAATTCCCTCTCATGTACGTAGAAGGAGGGCAGTTGAATTTCCCTCTCATGTACAGTAGAAGAGGGCAGTTGAATTCCCTCTCATGGTGACAGTAGAGGAAGGGCATTGAATTCCTCTCATGTACAGTAGAAGGGGCAGTTGATATTCCCTCTCATGGTACAGTAGAAGGGAGGGCAGTTAATCCCTCATATTAGCAGTAGAAGGAGGGCATTTTGAATTCCTCTCATGGTACAGTAGAAGGAGGGCAGTTTAATTCCCTCTCATGTACCGTAGAAGGAGGGCATTAAATTCCCTCTCATGGTACATAGAAGGACAGGGCAGTTAAATCCTCCTCCATTGTACAAGTAAAAGGAGGGCAGTTGAATCCCTCTCATGGTACAGTAGAAGGAGGTGGCAGTTGAATTCCCTCTCATGTACAGAGAAGGAGGGCATTAACTTCCTCTCATGGTACAGTAGAAGTGAGGGACAGTTTGAATTATCCCTCTCATGTACAGTAGAAAGGAGGGCGTTAAATTCCCTCTCATTGTACAGAGAAGGAGGCAGTTTGAATTCCCTCTCATAGTACAGTAACGGAGGGCAGTTGAATTCCCTCTCATGGTACAGTAAAGGATGCAGTTGAATTCCCTCTCATGGTACAGTAAAGGAGGGCAGTGAAATTCCTCTCATGTACATAGAGGAGGGCAGTTATTCCCTCTCTGGACAGTTAGAAGTAGGGCATTTAATTCCCTCTCATAGTACATAGAGGAGGGGCAGTTGAATTCCCTCTCATACAGTAGAAGAGGGCAGTTGAATTCTCCTCTCAAGTACAGTAGAAGGAGGGCATTGATTCCATCTCATGGTACATAGAAGGAGGGCAGTTGATTCCCTCTCATGGTACAGAGAAGGAGGGCAGTTGAATTCCCTCTCATAGTACTTAGAAGGAGGGCAGTTGAATCCCTCTCATGTACATAGAAGGAGGCAGTTGAATTCCCTCTCATGCTAGCAGTAATGAAGGAGGGCAGTTGAATTCCCTCTCATAGTTACAGTAGAAGGAGGGCAGTTGAATTCCCTCTCATGGTACAGTAGAAGGAGGGCAGTGAATTCCTCTCATTGTACGTAGAAGGAGGGCAGTTGAATTCCCTCTCATGTACAGTAGGAGGGCAGTTGAATTCCCTCATCATGGTACAGTGAAGGAGGGCAGTTGAATTCCCTCTCATGGTACAGTAGAAGGAGGGCACAGTTACTTCCCTCCATGGTACAGTAGATAGGAGGGCAGTTAATTCCCTCTGGTACATAAAGAGGGGTTGAATTCCCTTTCATGGTACGTAGAAGGAGGGCAGTTAATTCCCTCTCATGGTACAGTAGAAGGAGGGCAGTTAATTCCTCTCATGGTACAGTAGAAGGAGGCAGTTGAATTCCCTTCATGGTATACAGTAGAAGGAGGGCAGTTAAATTCCCTCTCATGAACGTAGAAAGGAGGGCAGTTGAATTCCTCTCATGTACAGTAGAAGGAGGGCAAGTTGATTCCCTCTCATGGTATAAAAACAGTAAGAAGAGGGCAGTTGAAATTCCCTCTCATGTACAGTAGAAGGAGGGCAGTTGAATTCCCTCTCATTGTACGTAGAAGGAGGGCAGTTGAATTCCCTCTCATTGGTAAGTAGAAGGAGGCAGTTGAATTCCTCTCATGGTACAGTAGAAGGAGGGCAGTTGAATTTGCTCTCATGGTACAGTAGAGGGATGAATTCCTCTTGTACATAGAAGGAGGGCAGTTGAATCGCTCTCATAGTACAGTAAAGGAGGGCAGTTGAATTCCCTCTCTTGTACAGTTATAAGGAGGGCAGTTGAATTCCCTCTCATGTACAGTAGAAGGAGGCAGTTGAAATTCCCTCTCATGGTACAGTAGAGAGGGCAGTTGAATTCCTCTCATGGTACAGTAGAAAGGAGGCAGTTGTTACCCTCTCATGGATACGTACAGTAGGAGGGCAGTTGATTTCTCTCATTGTCCATAGAAGGAGGGCAGTTGAATTCCTCTCATGGTACAGTAGAGGAGGGCAGTTTGATTTCGCTCTCATGTACAGTAGAAGGAGGCAGGTTGAATTCCCTCTCATGGTACAGTAGAAGGAAGTACAGTTAAATTCCCTCTCATGGTACAGTAGAAGGAGGCAGTTGAATTCCCTCTCAGGGTAACAGTAGAAGGAGGGCAGTTTGAATTTCCCTCTCATGGTACAGTAAGAAGGAGGGCAGTTTTTGAATTCCCTCTCATGGTACAGTAGAAGGAGGGCAGTTGAATTCCCTCTCATACAGTAAGAAGGAGGGCTTGAATTCCTCTCATGTACAGTAGAAGAGGGCAGTTGAATTCCCTCATGGTACAGTAGAATGAGGGCAGTTGAAGTGTCCCTCTCATGGTACACTAGAAGGAGGGCAGTTTCAATTCCCTCTCATGGTACAGTAGAAGGAGGCAGTTGAATTCCCTCTCATGGTACAGTAGAAGGAGGTCAGTTGAATTTCCCTCTCATGGTACAGTAGAAGGAGGACAGTTGAATTCCCTCTATGGTACAGTAAGAAGGAGGCGCAGTTATTGCCCTCTCATGGTACAGTAGAAGGAGGGGCAGTTGAATTCCCTCTCATGGTACAGTAGAAGGAGGGCAGTTGAATTCCCTTCTCATGGTCCAGTAGAAGGAGGGCAGTTGAATTCCCTCTCTAGTACAGGTAGAAGGAGGGCAGTTGAATTTGCTCTCATGGTAACAGTAGAAGGAGGCAGTTGAATTCGCTCTCATAAGTACAGTAGAAGGAGGGCAGTTGAATTCCTCTCATAGGTACATTAGAAGGAGGGCAGTGAATTCCCCTCTCATGTACCTGAAGGGGCAGTTTAATTCCAGCAGGTACAGTAGAGGAGGCAGTTGAATTCCCTCATCATAGCAAGGAGGCAGCTAGATGATTGACCTCTGGACAGTAGAATATAAAGATTGAAATCTCTCAGTTAAACTGCTCTATCTGGTACATTTACAGATGGTAGACAGAGGGCACGTTGAATTCCCTCTCATGGTACAGTAGAAAGGGCAAGTTTGAATTCCCTCTCATGGTCAGTAGAAGGAAGGAGGCAGTTGAATTCCCTCTCATGTGAATAGAAGGAGGGCAGTTGTTCCTCTCATGGTACAGTAGAAGGAGGCACGTTGGATCCCTCGCCACCATGGTACAGTGAATGAGGGACAGGTGGAAGTTCCCTCTCATGGTACAGTATAAAGGAGTGCAGTTTAATTTCCCTCCATGGTACAGTAGAGGAGGGCAGTTGAATTCCCTCTAGGCTGTAAAGTAGAAGGAAGGGCAGTTGAATTCCCTCTCATGGGACAGTAGAAGGAGTGGCAGTTGAATTCCCTCTCATGGTACAGTAGAAGGAGGGCAGTTGAATTCCCTCTCATGGTACATAGAAGGAGGGCATTTGAATTCCCTCTCATGGTACAGTAAGAAGGAGGGCAGTTGAATTCCCTCATCATGGTACAGTAGAAGGAGGCAGTTGAATTCCCTCTCATGGTACAGTAGAAGGAGGGCAGTTGAATTCCCTCTCATGGTACAGTAGAAGGAGGGCAGTTTTGACTCCCTCTCATGTTACAGTAAGAAGGAGGGGCAGTTGAATTCCCTTCAGTACGTAGAAGGGGGTTTGAATTTCCTCTCATGGTACAGTAGAAGGAGGGCAGTTGAATTCCCCTCATGGTACAGTAGAAGGAGGGCAGTTGAATTCCCTCTCATAGGACAGTAAAAGAAGGCAGTTGCATCCTCTTATGTAATAGAAGGAGGCAGTTGATTCCCTCTCAGGACAGTAGAAGGAGAACAGTGTGAATTCCCTCTATGGTACATAGAAGGAGGGCAGTTGAATTCCCTTCATGGGACAGTAGAAGGAGAGGCAGTTGAATTCCCCTCTCATTTGTACAGTATAAGGAGGGCAGTTGAATTCCCCTCATGGTACCGTAGAAGTGAGGGCAGTGAAAATTTCCCTTCTCAGGACTAGAGAAGGAGTATGTAATTGCCCTCTCATGGTAAGTAGAAGGAGGCGTGTTAATTCCTCTCATGGTACAGTAGAAGGAGGGCTCAGTTGAATTCCCTCTCATGGACAGTAGGAATGGAGCAGTTTATTCCCTCGCATATTACATGAGAATAAGGAGACAAAGGAAAGGTTTTTTTTTTTTTTCTCTCTCTCTGATTGGATGGGGGTGTAACTAATTGGTTTAAATTGGCTGAGGCCTGTTGGCTCTGGTTGGTTTTGAACCTCATTTAAGGCCTGTCCCATGAGCGATTAGCTCTGAGCGATTTCCTGTTTTAAAGAGATTTTTCTGTTTTTAAGAGAATTGACAGCGTTAAAAAACTAAAGCGTTTATTAACTGTGGTTGCAGCCTAGTAAATGTACTAACCTAACACTATTTATTTCTAGGAGGGTGCCTGTGTAAGTAATTAATCACTAGTGTATTTTTATTTTTTTTTACTACTTACTGCTTGAATAAGGTGGTAGGAATTGTTTGAGTAAACTCAAAGCACTGGATTACTAAAACAAATACTTGTGTTTAAAAAACACTGTTACCTGTGGAGCGGGGGTTGGTAGGAGAACAAGAAAGGGTTTTTTTTTTGTTTTTTCTCTCCTCTCTGATTGGATGGGGGTTTGTTTGTTTTTGTGTTGTAACTAATGGTGAAATTGGCTGTGAGGCATGGTTGGATCTGGTGTTGGTTGAAAACCTCTCATTTAAGGCCTGTCCCATGAGCGATTAGCTCTGAGCGATTTCCTGTTTTAAAGAGATTTTTCTGTTTTTAAGAGAATTGACAGCGTTAAAAAACTAAAGCGTTTATTAACTGTGGTTGCAGCCTAGTAAATGTACTAACCTAACACTATTTATTTCTAGGAGGGTGCCTGTGTAAGTAATTAATCACTAGTGTATTTTTATTTTTTTTTACTACTTACTGCTTGAATAAGGTGGTAGGAATTGTTTGAGTAAACTCAAAGCACTGGATTACTAAAACAAATACTTGTGTTTAAAAAACACTGTTACCTGTGGAGCGGGGGTTGGTAGGAGACAAAGGAAAGGTTTTGTTTTTTTTTCTCTCTCTCTCTGATTGGATGGGGGTGTAACTAATTGGTTTAAATTGGCTGAGGCCTGTTGGCTCTGGTTGGTTTTGAACCTCATTTAAGGTCTGTCCCATGAGCGATTAGCTGTTTTAAAGAGATTTTTCTGTTTTTAAGAGAATTGACAGCGTTAAAAAACTAAAGCGTTTAAAACAAGAAAGCTTTAAGAACAACACTATTTCTCTGCTGTGTCTCTGCTGTGTCTCTGCTGTGTATTGCTGTTTAGTATGGACAGTTTTGTTGGGGCCGCGCAATGTGCATCCTGCCGCATGTATGGGATCTTGGAGCAGCCGCCCCAGGGGACCTATGTATGTGTCAGATGTGAGTGGGTTGCCCATTTGGAATCTGAGGTACAGAGTCTAAGGGGTAAACTTGCAGCATTGCAGGACTTGGCAAACCTGGGGGAAATGCAGGTACTGGCAGGGGCCAGTAAACTGGTGGGTGGAGATGGGGCAGATAAGGTGGAGAAGGAAGATAGATTTGTAAGGGTCACCAGGGGAAGTAGGGGACGGAAGGATAGGGGGGCTTCTTCCCAGCTGGTCGATCCCAACAGATTTGCCATTTTAGGTGAAGATGTGGAGGACGATGGCTCGGAAGCAGCATGTATGGAGCGGGCCTTTCCCTTGAGCACCCAGGGGACGGCCATCTCCAATACAAGGGAGGGAGAACTGGGGGCTAGGAAGGATAGACAGGTGGTAGTGGTAGGGGATTCTATTATTAGAAGGGTAGATAGGGTAATCTGTCGCCAGGACCCTGCATGCCGAACAGTGTGTTGTCTGCCTGGTGCTAGGGTTCGACATGTGGTGGATCGTGTAGACAGATTATTGGGTGGGGCTGGGAGTGACCCGGCGGTCTTGGTTCACATTGGTGCCAATGACAAAGTTAGAGGTGGAGGTGAGGTCCTTAAAAATGATTTCCGAGAATTAGGGGCCAAGTTAAAAGCAAGGACCTCCAGGGTAGTGATTTCAGAAATACTACCGCAGCCACGTGCTACGCTAGGGAGGCAACGGGAGCTCAGGAGTATAAATGCGTGGCTAAGAGAGTGGTGTAAGGAGATGGGGTTTGGGTTTTTAGAGAACTGGGCTGACTTTTCTGTTGGCTACAGGCCCTTTAGTAGTGACGGATTGCACCTCAATGGTGATGGTGCAACTGTTTTGGGGGAGAAGATGGCTAGGGGGTTGAAGGAGATTTTAAACTAGGTATGGGGGGGGAGGGAACGTTTAACTACCTAGGGGTAGATAGAGAAGTTAGGGATCTGGGGGCTAGTAACACAACGGAGGGAGGAGAAGGAGGAGGGGGGAGCATAGAGGATAAGGAGGCATGTACGACCATGTATGGAAGTAAAAGAATCCAATGATAATCTAATAAATGTATGTTTACAATGCAAGGAGTCTGGCTGGAAAAAAACGGCGAACTTTAAATAATAGCGTTAAAGGAAGGTATGATGTAATTGGTATAGCAGAATCATGGCTTAATGATTCACACGACTGGACAGTAAATATTGAAGGGTACTCCTTATTTAGACATGACCGAGTTAATAAGAAAGGAGGAGAGTATGTATGCATGTTAAACAGGAATTGAAGCCAAATTTAAAAGATGGAAAGATGGGGGAGCAAACGATGCGGCAGAAACATTATGTGGTGGAACTGTGTACCGGAAGCAAGAAGGTAGGTAAATTAATTGTTGGAGTGTGATAAGCCACCAAATGCCGGGGAAGAGGTGGAAATGAATCTCCATATGCAGTTGGCGAAGGCTGCTGGTATGGGGCATGTTCTGGTTATGGGGATTTTAACTACCCTGAATAGATTGGAGTAATGGAACTGCCAGCACCTCAAAAGGTATAAAGTTCTTAAATTTCCTATATGAGCATTTTCTCACAGATGGTAGAAGTTCCTACTAGAAGAATGCGGTTGTTGGATCTGGTGATATCTAATAACCCAGAGCTTATTTTGGAGATGAAGGTAATGGGAAGCTTAGGAATATGACCATGATATAGTGTCATTAATATAGGTTGCAGAAAACTAAGTGCACTGGCTTAACAAAAACTTTAACTTAGGAAAGCTAATTTTATGTTTTAAAGGAATCGCTCCTGCTCATAGACTGGGGGGGAACTGTTTCTAGTAAAGATACTGAGCAGATGTGGACCACTTTAAAGGGATATTAAACTATAACATTTCCAAATCGGTACCTTTAGGAAACAAGTGTAAAAAAATTAGTCCACTCTGCATGGCTTAATGCTCGGTAAAAAGGGAAATGGGAAAAAAAGAAAGGGCTTTTAAAATTTTAAAGCAGAAGGACAGAACAGGCTTACAGGGACTTAAAAGTTGTAATAAAGAGTGCAAGAAAGCAATTAAACTGCTAAAATAGAAAATGAAACACGGATTGCGAACAAGCAAGTCCAACCCCAAGATGTTTTTTAAGTATATAAATGGTAAAAAAATGAGGACTGAGAATGTGGGACCATTAAATAATGGAGCTGAGGTGGTTGTAGAGGATGCCGAAAAGGCTAATCTGCTAAACCGTTTTTTTACATCGGTTTTTACTGTTGAGAATCTTACAGTAGGGATTGTAACAATGTGCAGGGAGGAAATGAAGAGTTTTCACATTGGATAACAGAGGATATGGTACGGTATCAATTAGACAAAGCTAATATCAATAAAGTGCCAGGACCAGATGGATGCATCCTAGGATTTTAAAAGAGCTTAGTTCAGTTCTAGCAAGACACTGTGTCTCATCTTTTGATTCGCTTTTGTCTGGGGGATGTGCCACTGGATTGGAAAAAAGCCAGTAATACCAATATTCAAAAAAGGTAGTCGTTCACAGCCTGGAACTAGTAACCTGTAAGCCTAACCTCAGTGGTAGGGAAGGTGATGGAAACTTTGTTAAGGGATCAATCCTTGACTTGTTTCTCAGAGATATCTTATAGTAGTAGTCAGCATGGATTTATGAGAAATAGATCATGCCAGACAAATTTAATTGGTTTTTATGAAGAAGTGAGTAAAGAGTTAGATTCAGGCACAGCTGTGGATGTGGTATATTTGGATTTTGCAAAAGCCTTTGATACTGTGCCACATAGGCGACTAATGTATAAACTGAGGAATGTTGGCCTTGAAGGAACATTTGTTCATGGATAGAGAACTGGTTATTGGACGCAAACAGAGAGTGGTGGTTAATGGAGCTACATCTATGTGGGCTAAAGTTCTAAGGGAGTTCCTCAGGGTTCTGTACTGGGGCCGCTTCTGTTTAATCTGTTTATAAATGACTTAGAAGGGGGCATTGAGAGCAAGCTCTCTGTGTTTGCTGATGACACTAATTATGCAGAGCTTTGGAAACTTCCAATGATGTGCAAGTGCTGCAAGCAGACCTAGATAGTTATCAAAATGGGCAGCAGAAGGCAGATGAGATTCAAGTTGATAAAGTAAGGTGATGCATTTGGGATTTAATAATCCCTGTGCCACCTACACCATAAATAACTCTGTGTTAAGTGCATCTGAAATGGAAAAAGATTTGGGTTCTGGTAGATAACAGACTTGCTGTAGCAAACCTGCCAGGTAGCAACAGCTAGAGCTAGCAAGATATTGTCTGTATAAAGAGGGGAATGGAATCAAGAGAGAAAAATATATTCTCCTCTTTACAAGGCACTGGTAAGGCCACATTTGGAATATGCGGTGCAGTTTTGGAATCCATATACAAAAGGGACATCTTGGAAATTGAGAGGCAGTTCAGAGAAGGGCAACTAAATTAATAAGGGGAATGGAGGGGCTTGAATATGCAGGCAGATTAGACAAGTTAGGGCTGTTTACATTGGAGAAGCGGCGGTTGCGTGGGGACATGATAACCTTATACAAATATATTAATGGGCCATACAGTGAACTCTCTGGTGCATTGTTCACTAATAGGTCATATCAGAGGACTCGTGATCCTTTAAGGTTGGAAGAAAGAAGTTTCATCTTCAAGTTAGAGGAGAGGTTTCTTTACAGTGAGAACGGTGAAACTGTGGAACTGTCTTCCAGCAGAGGTGGTAATGGCAAGTTCATTGAATAACTTTAAAAAGGCCTGGATAGTTTCTAAACTAAAAAATATTGAGAATTACTGGTATTAATGCATATAGATCTGGTTGATCCAGGGATACTTTCCGATTGCCGTTTGGAGTCAGGAAGGAATTTTTTCCCCCTTTTTAGCTGGGGTTTTTTGCCTTCCTCTGGATCAACTGTTAGGTAGGGTTAAAAAAATAATAAAAAAAAAAAAAAAAAAAAAGTGAATAGGTTGGACTTGATGGACGAATGTCTTTATTCAACCTTAATTACTATGTTACTATGTTACTATGTTACTATATTGTATCTATATATCTATATATGGTATCTATCTATCTCTATATGATAAATCTACCCTTACATCCTACCTATCCGGTAACCAGCACAGTATATTGTATCTATATATCTATATGATAAATCTACCCTTACATCCTACTATCTGGTAACCAGCACAGTATATGATATCTATATATCTATATGTGATAAATCTACCCTTACAATCCTACCTATCTGGTAACCAGCACAGTATATGTATCTATATATCTATATTGATAAATCTACCCTACATCCTACTATCCGGTAACCAGCACAGTTGTATCTATTAATCTATTATGATAAATCTACCCTACATATTACCTATCTGGTAACCAGCACAGTATATGGTATCTATATATCTATATATGATAAATCTACCCTTACATCCTACCATACGGTAGCCAGCACAGTATATGATATCTATATATCTATATATGATAAATCTACCTTAATCTTACCTATCCGGTAACCAGGACAGATATTGAAATCTATATATCTATATATGATAAATCTACCCTTACCCCTACCATCGGTAACCAGCACAGTATATGGTATCTATATATCTATAATTGATAAATCTATCCTTACATCCTACCTATCGGTAACCAGCACAGTATATGGTATCTATAATCTATATATGATAAATCTATCCTTACATCTACCTATCGGAACCAGCACAGTATATGGTATCTATATATCTATATAGAAATCTACCCTTAAATCCTACCTATCTGGTAACCAGCACAGTATATGGTATCTATATATGATATATCTACCCTACATCCTACCTATCTGGTAACCAGCACAGTATATGGTATCTATATATCTATATATGATAAATCTACCCTTACATCCTACCTATCTGGTAACCAGCAAAGTATATGATATCTATATATCTATATATGATAAATCTACCCTTACATCCTACCTATCTGGTAACCAGCACAGTATATGGTATCTATATATATATATATATATATGATAAATCTACCCTTACATCCTACCTATCCGGTAACCAGCACAGTATATGATATCTATATATCTATATATGATAAATCTACCCTTACATCCTACCTATCCGGTAACCAGCACAGTATATGGTATCTATATATCTATATATGATAAATCTACCCTTACATCCTACCTATCTGGTAACCAGCATAGTATATGGTATCTATATATCTATATATGATAAATCTACCCTTACATCCTACCTTTGGTAACGAGCACAGTTTATTGTATCTATATATCTATTTATGGTATCTATATATCTCTATATGATAAATCTACCCTTACATCCTACCTATCCGGTAACCAGCACAGTATATGGTATCTATATATCTATATATGATAAATCTACCCTTACATCCTACATCTGGAACCAGCACAGATATGATATCTATATATCTATATGTGATAAATCTACCCTTACATCCTACCTATCCGGTAACCAGCACAGTATAGGGATCTATATATCTATATATGTAAATCTACCCTTACATCCTACCTATCCGGTAACCAGCACAGTATATGGTATCCATATATCTATATATGATAAATCTACCCTACATCTACCTATCTGGTAACCAGCACAGTATATGATATCTATATATCTATATGTGATAAATCTACCCTTACATCCTACCTATCCGGTAAACCAGCACAGTATATGGTATCTATATCTATAGATGAAAATCTACCCTTACATCCTACCTATCTGGTAACCAGCACAGTATATGGTATCTATATATCTATATTGATAAATCTACCCTTACATCCTACCTATCCGGTAACCAGCACAGATATGGTATATATATATCTATATATGATAAATCTTACTTACATCCTACCTATCCGTAACCAGCACAGTATATGGTATCTTATATATCTATATTGATAAATCTACCCTTACATCCTACCTATCTGGTAATAGCACAGTATATGATATCTATATATCTATTTATGATAATCTACCTTACATCCTACCTATCCGGTACCAGCACAGTATATGATATCTATATATTATATATGATAAATATACTTACATATTACTATCCGGTAACCAGCACAGTATATGATATCTAACCCTTACATCACCTATCTGTAACTAGCACAGTATATGATATCTATATATCTATTTATGATAAATCTACCCTACATCCTACCTATCCGGTAACCAGCACAAGTATATGATATCTATAATGATAAATCTACCTTACATCCTACCTATCCGGTAACCAGCACAGTATTGTATCTATATATCTCTATGATAAATCTTCCCTTACATCCACCTGTCTGGTAACCAGACAGTATATGGTATCTATATATCTATATATGATAAATCTACCCTTACATCCTACCTATATGGTAACCAGCACAGTATATGATATTTGTAATCTATATATGATATAATCTACCCTTACATCCTACCTACCGGTACCAGCACAGTATATGGTATCTATATACTATATATGATAAATCTACCCTTACATCCTACTATCAGGTAACCAGCACAGTATATGATATCTATATATCTATTATGATAAATCTACCCTTACATCCTACCTATACGGTAACCAGCACAGTATATGAATCTGTATATCTATATATGATTAATCTACCCTACATCCTTCCTATCCGGTAACCAGAAAGTATATGATATCTAATATCTATATATGATAAATCTACCCTTACATCCTACCTATCTGGTAAACCAGCACGTATATGGTATCTATATATCTATATTATAAAATCTACCCTTACATCCTACCTACTCGGTAACCAGCACAGTATATGGTATCTATATATCTATATAGATAAATCTACCCTCACATCCTACCTATCCGGTAACCAGCACAGTAATGATATCTATATATCTATATATGATAAATCTACCCTTACATCCTACCTATCCGGTTAACCAGCACAGTATATATAATCATGTATCTATATATGATAAGCTACCCTTACATCCTACCTATCCGGTAACCAGCACAGTATATGGTATCTATATATCTATATATGATAAATCTACCCTTACATCCTACCTATCTGGTAACCAGCACGGTATATGGTATCTATATATCTATATATGGTAAATCTACCCTTACATCCTACCTATCTGGTAACCAGCACGGTATATGGTATCTATATATCTATATATGTTAAATCTACCCTTACATCCTACCTATCCGGTAACCAGCACAGTATAGGTATCTATCTATCTATATATGATCAATCTACCTACATCCTACCTATCTGGGTAACCAGCACAGTATATGATATCTATATCTATATATGATAAACTACCCTTACATCCTACCTATCCGGTAACCCAGCACAGTATATGGTATCTATTATCTATATATGATAAATTCTACCCTTACATCCTACTATCCGGTAACCAGCACAGTATATGATATCTATATATCTATATATGAATAAATCTAACCCTTACATCCTACCTATCCGGTAACCAGCACAGTATATGTAATCTATATATCTATATATGAAATCTACCCTTACATCCTACCTATCTGGTAACCACACGTATAGATATCTATATATCTATATATATGACAATCTACCCTTACATCCTACCTATCTGGTACCAGCACATATAGATGATATCTATATATCTATATAGGATAAATCTACCCTTACATCCTACTATCCGGTAACCAGCACAGTATATGGTATCTATATATCTATATATGATAATCTACCCTTACATCCACTATCCGGTAACCAGCACAGTATATGGTATCTATATATCTATATGATAAATCTACCTTACAATCCTACCTATCCGGTAACAAGCACAGTATTGATATCATATATCTATATGATAAATCTACCCTTACTCCTACCTATCGTAACCAGCACAGTATATGGTATCTATATATCTATATATGATAAATCTATCCTTACATCCTACCTATCCGGTAACCAGCACAGTATATGGTATCTATATATCTTTATGATAAATCTACCCTTACATCCTACCTATCTGGTAACCAGCACAGTATATGGATCTATATTATGATATATCTACCCTTACATCCTACCTATCTGGTAACCAGCACAGTATATGGTATCTATATATCTATATATTGATAATCTACCCTTACATCCTACCTATCTGGTAACCAGCACAGTATATGGTATCTATATATCTATATATGATAAATCTACCCTTACATCCTACTATCTGGTACCAGCACAGTATATGTATCTATATATCTATATATGATAAATCTACCCTTACATCTACCTATCTGGTAACCAGCACAGTATATGTACTATATATATATATATATATATATATGAAAATCTACCCTTAACATCCTACCTATCTGGTAACCAGCACGTATATGATATCTATTATCTATATGATAAATCTACCCTTACATCCTATCATCCGGTAACCAGCACAGTAATGATATCTATATATCTATATATGATAAATCTACCCTTACATCCTACCAATCTGGTAACCAGCATAGTATTGGTATCTATATATCTAATATGATAAATCTACCCTTACATCCTACCTATCCGGTAACCAGCACAGTATCAGTAAAACACAGGGTTTTTGAACCTCATTTAAGCCTGTCCCATGAGCGATAGCTCTGAGCGATTTCTGTTTTAAAGAGATTTTTCTGTTTTTAAGAGAATTGACAGCGTTAAAAACTAAAGCGTTTTACTGTGGTTGCAGCCTAGTAAATGTTACTAACCTAACACTATTTATTCTAGGAGGGTGCCTGTGTAAGTAATTAATCACTAGTGTATTTTTATTTTTTTTTACTACTTACTGCTTGAATAAGGTGGTAGGAATTGTTTGAGTAACACTCAAAGCACTGGATTACTAAAACAAATACTTGTGTTTAAAAAACACTGTTACCTGTGAGCGGGGGTTGGTAGGAGACAAAGGAAAGCTTTTTTTTTTTTTTTTTTCTCTCTCTTCTCTGATTGGGATGGGGGTGGTACTAATTGGTTTAAATTGGCTGAGGCCTGTTGGCTCTGGTGGTTTTGAACCTCATTTAAGGCCTGTCCCATGAGCGATTAGCTCTGAGCGATTTCCTGTTTTAAAGAGATTTTTCTGTTTTTAAAGAGAATTGACAGCGTTAAAAAACTAAAGCGTTATTAACTGTGGTTGCCGAAATGTAAATCGAACGTTGTAGTCTGACGCGGTAGCTACACCAGGCTTCTTAGTATCCTAACACTATCTTTTATTCTCTGTGGGGAATGCTTTGTAAGTTTAATCGGAATATTTCTTAGCACCTGCAAATAAGGGGAGGAGACGACAAAACAAAGACTGGATCTGGCTTTAGAAAAAACTACGTACCTGTGGAGCGGGGGGGTAGGAGACAAAGGAAAGCTTTTTTTTTTGTCTCTGCCCTCTCTATTGATGGTGTGAGGGTGTGTAACTAATTGGTTTAAATTGGCTTGGGCCTGTTGGCTTCTGGTTGGTTTTGAACCTCATTTAAGGCCTTCCAGAGCGATTAGCTCTGAGCGATTTTCGTTTTAAAGAGATTTTTCTGTTTTTAAGAGAATGACAGCGTTAAAAAACTAAAGCGTTTAAAACAAGAAAGCGTTTGAGACAACACTTTCTCTCTGTTGTCTCTACTGTGTATTGCTGTTTAGTATGGACAGTTTTGTTGGGGCCCCGCCAATGTGCATCCTGCCGCATGTATGGATCTTGGAGCAGCCGCCCAGGGGACCTATGTAGTGTCAGGTGTGAGTGGGTTGCCCATTTGGAATCTGAGGTACAGAGTCTAAGGGGTAAACTTGCAGCATTGCAGGACTTGGCAAACCTGGGGAAATCAGGTACTGGCAGGGGCCAGTAAACTGGTGGGTGGAGATGGGGCAGATAAGGTGGAGAAGGAAGATAGATTTGTAAGGGTCACCAGGGGAAGTAGGGGACGGAAGGATAGGGGGGCTTCTCCCAGCTGGTCGATCCAACAGATTTCCATTTAGTGAAGATGTGGAGGACGATGGCTCGGAAGCCATGTATGGAGGCGGGGCCTTCCCTTGAGCACCAGAGGGACGGCCATCTCCAATACAAGGGAGGAGAAACTGGGGCTAGGAAGGATAGACAGGTGGTATTGGTAGGGGATTCTATTATATAAGGTAGATAGGGTAATCTGTCGCCAGACCCTGCATGCCGGAACAGTGTGTTGTCTGCCTGGTGCTAGGGGTTCGACATGTGGTGGATCAGTGTAGTAACAGATTTTGGGTGGGGCGCTGGGAGTGACCCGGCGGTCTTGTTCACATTGGGTGCCAATGACAAAGTTAGAGGTGGAGGTGAGGTCCTTAAAAAATGATTTCCGAGAATTAGGCCAAGTTTAAAAGCAAGGACCTCCAGGGTATGATTTCAGAAATACTACCGCAGCCATCGTGCTACGCTAGGGAGGCAACGGGAGCTCAGAGTATAAATGCATGGCTAAGGAGTGGTGTAAGGAATGGGGTTTGGGTTTTTAGAGAACTGGGCTGACTTTTCTGTTGGCTACAGGCTCTTTAGTAGTGACGGATTGCACTCAATGGTGGTGGTGCAACTGTTTTGGGGAGAAGATGGCAGGGGGTTGGAGGAGATTTTAAACTAGGTATGGGGGGGAGGGACGTTTAACTACACAGGGGTAGATGAGAAGTTAGGGATCTGGGGGCTAGTAACACAACGGAGGAGGAGAAGGAGAGGGGGGAGCATAGAGGATAAGGAGGCATGTACGACCATGTATGGAAGTAATCAATTGATAATCTAAATGTATGTTTACAAATGCAAGGAGTCTGGCTGGAAAAAACCGGCGAACTTTAAATAATAGCGTTAAAGGAAAGGTAGGATGTAATTGGTATGCAGAATCATGGCTTAATGATTCACACGGATGGACAGTAAATATTGAAGGTACTCCTTATTTAGACATGACCGAGTTAATAAGAAAGGGAGGAGTATGTATGCATGTTAAACAGGAATTGAAGCCAAATTTAAAAGATGGAATAGATGGGGGAGCAAACGAGCGGCAGAAACATTATGGTGGAACTGTGTACAGAAGCAAGAAGGTAGGTAAATTAATTGTTGGAGTGTGTATAAGCCACCAAATGCCGGGGAAGAGGTGGGAAATGAATCTCCATATGCAGTTTGGCGAAGGCTGCTGGTATGGGGCATGTTCTGGTTATGGGGGATTTTACTACCCTGAAATAGATGGAGTAATGGAACTGCCAGCACCTCAAAAGTTATAAAGTTCTTAATTTCCTATATGAGCATTTTCTTTCACAGATGGTAGAAGTTCCTACTAGAAAAGAATGCGTTTGTGAGTCTGGTGATATCTAATAACCCAGAGCTTATTTTTGGAGATGAAGGTAATGGGAAGCTTAGGAATAGTGACCATGATATAGTGTCATTTAATATAGTTGCAGAAAACTAAAGTGCACTGGCTAACAAAAACTTTTAACTTAGGAAAAGCTATTTATGCTTTAAGAATCGCTCCTGCTCATAGACTGGGGGAACTGTTTCTAGTAAAGATACGAGCAATGTGGACCACTTTAAAGGGATATACTATAACATTCCAAATCGGTACTTAGGAAACATTGTAAAAAAATTAGGTCCACTCCTGCATGGCTTAATGCTCAGGTAAAAAGGGAAATGGAAAAAAAAGAAAAGGGCTTTTAAAATTTTGAAAGCAGAAGGCACAGAACAGGCTTACAGGGACTTCAAAAGTTGTAAATAAGAGTGCAGAAAGCAATTAAACTAGCTAAAATAAGAAAATGAAACACGGATTGCCGAACAAAGCAAGTCCAACCCCAAGATGTTTTTTAAGTATATAAATGGTAAAAAAATGAGGACTGAGAATGTGGGACATTAAATAATGGAGCTGAGGTGGTTGTAAGGATGCCGAAAAGGCTAATCTGCTAAACCGTTTTTTTACATCGGTTTTTACTGTTGAGAATCCTTACAGTAGGGATTGTAACAATGTGCAGGGAGGAAATGAAGAGTTTTCACATTGGATAACAGAGGATATGGTACGGTATCAATAGACAAAGCTAATATCAATAAAGTGCCAGGACCAGATGGATTGCATCCTAGGATTTTAAAAGAGCTTAGTTCAGTTCTAGCAAGACCACTGTGTCTCATCTTTTCAGATTCGCTTTTGTCTGGGGGATGCCACTGGATTGAAAAAGCCAATGTAATACCAATATTCAAAAAAGGTAGTCGTTCACAGCCTGGAACTATAGACCTGTAAGCCTAACTCAGTGGTAGGGAAGGTGATGGAAACTTTGTTAAGGATCATTCCTTGACTTTGTCTCCAGAGATAATCTTATAGTAGTAGTCAGCATGGATTTATGAGAAATAGATCTCATGCCAGACAAATTTAATTGTTTTTTATGAAAGAAGTGAGTAAGAAGTTAGATTCAGGCACAGCTGTGGATGTGGTATATTTGGATTTTGCAAAAGCCTTTGATACGTGCCACATAGGCGACTAATGTATAAACTGAGGACTGTTGGCCTTGAAGAAACATTTGTTCATGGATAGAGAACTGGTTATTGGACCGCAAACAGAGAGTGGGGTTAATGGAGCTACATCTATGTGGCTAAATTTCTAACGGAGTTCCTCAGGGTTCTGTACTGGGGCCGCTTCTGTTTAATCTGTTTATAAATGACTTAGAAGGGGGCATTGAGAGCAAGCTCTCTGTGTTTCTGCTGACACTAAATTATGCGAGCTTTGGAAACTTCCAATGATGTGCAAGTGCTGCAAGCAGACCAGATAGATTTATCAAAATGGGCGCAGAATGGCAGATGAGATTCAATGTTGATAAATGTAAGGTGATGCATTTGGGATTTAATAATCCCTGTGCCACCTACACCATAATCTCTGTGTTAGTGCATCTGAAATGGAAAAAGATTGGGGTTCTGGTAGATAACAGACTTAGCTGTCAAACAATGCCAGGTAGCAACAGCTAGAGCTAGCAAGATATGTCTTGTATAAAGAGGGGAATGAATCAAGAGAGAAATATTTATTCTCCCTCTTACAAGGCACTGGTAAGGCCACATTTGGAATATGCGGTGCAGTTTTGAATCCCATATACAAAAGGGACATCTTGGAAATTGAGGCAGTTCAGAGAAGGGCAACTAAATTAATAAGGGGAATGGAGGGGCTTGAATATGCAGGCAGGATTCAAGTTAGGGCTGTTTACATTGAGAAGCGGCGGTTGCGTGGGACTATAACCTTATACAAATATATTAATGGCCCATACAGTGAACTCTCTGGTGCATTGTTCACTAATAGTCATATCAGAGGACTCGTGGACATCCTTTAAGGTTGGAAAGAAAAAGTTTCATCTCAAGTTAGGAGAGGTTTTCTTTACAGTGAGAACGGTGAAACTGTGAAACTGTCTTCCAGCAAGAGGTGGTAATGGCAAGTTCATTGATAACTTTAAAAAGCCGCTGGATAAGTTTCTAAAACTAAAAAATATTGAGAATTACTGGTATTAATGCATATAGATCTGGTTGATCCAGGGATACTTTCCGATTGCCGTTTGGAGTCAGGAAGGAATTTTTTCCCCCTTTTTTAGCTGGGGTTTTTTGCCTTCCTCTGGATCAACTGTTAGTAGGGTTAAAAAAAATAAATAAAAAAAAAAAAAAAAAAGTGATAGGTTGGACTTGTGGACAATGTCTTTATTCAACCTTAATTACTATGTTACTATGTTACTATGTTACTATATTGTATCTATATATCTATATATGGTATCTATCTATCTCTATATGATAAATCTACCCTTACATCCTACCTATCCGGTAACCAGCACAGTATATTGTATCTATAATCTATATATGATAAATCACCCTTACATCCTACCTATCTGGTAACCAGCACAGTATATGATATCTATATACTATATGTGATAAATCTACCCTTAATCCTACCTATCTGGTAACCAGCACAGTATATGATATCTATATATCTATATGTGATAAATCTACCTTCATCCTACCTATCCGGTAACCACAAGTATATGGTATCTATATATCTATATATATAACTTACCCTTACCATCTACCTATCCGTAACCAGCACAGTATATGGTACTATATATCTATATATGATAAATCTACCTTACATCCTACCTATCGCGTAGCCAGCACAGTATATGATATCTATATATCTAATATGATATTCTACCTTACATCTTACCTATCCGGTAACCAGGACAGTATATGAAATCTATATATCTATATATGATAAATCTACCCTTACATCCTACCTATCTGGTAACCAGCACAGTATATGGTATCTATATATCTATATATGAATCTATCCTTACTCCTACCTATCTGGAACCAGCACAGTAGATGGTATCTATATATCTATATATTGATAAAATCTTCCTTACATCCACCTATCCGGTAACCAGCACAGTATATGGTATCTATTATCTATATATGATAAATCTACCCTTACATCCTACCTATCGGGTAACCAGCACAGTATATGGTATCTATATATATAATATTCTACCCTACATCCTACCATATCTGTAACCCAGCACGTATATGTTCTATATATCTATTATGATAAATCTACCCTTACAATCCTACCTACTGGTAACCAGCAAAGTAAATGATATCTATATATCTATATATGATATCTACCCTTACATCCTACCTATCTTAACCAGCACAGTATATGTATCTATATATTATATATATATTGATAAATCTACCCTTACATCCTACCTATCCGGTAACCAGCACAGTATATTGATACATATCTATATATAGATAATCTACCCTTACATCCTACCTATCCGGTACCAGCACAGTATTGTTTTATTATCTATATTTGATAAATCAACCCTTCATCCTACCTATCGGTACACCAGCATAGTATATGGTATCATTATATCTTATATGAAAATCTACCCTTACATCCTACCTTTCGGTAACGACACAGTATATATTGTATCTATATATCTATTATGGTATCTATATATCTCTATATGAAAATCACCCTTCACATCCTACCTACCGGTAACCAGCACAGTATATGGTATCTATATTCTATATATGATAATCTAACCCTTACATCCTACCTATCTGGTAACCAGCACAGTATATGATATCTATATATCTATAGTGTATAAATCTACCTACATACATCCTACCTATCCGTAACCAGCACAGTATGGTATCTATATATATCTATATATGATAAATCTACCCTTACATCCTACCTATCCGGTAACCAGCACAGTATATGGTATCTATATATATCTATATATGATAAATCTACCCTTACATCCTACCTATCTGGTAACCAGCACAAGTAATTACTATATATCTATATATGATAAATCTACCCTTCACTCTATCCTACCTATCCGGTAACCAGCACAGTATATGGTATCATATATCTATAAGTGATAATCTACCCTTACATCCTACCTATCTGGTAACCAGCACAGTATATGGTATCTATTATCTCTATATTAGATAGAAAATCTACCCTTACATCCTACCTATCCGGTAACCAGCACAGTATATGTATATTATTATCATATATGATAAATCTAACCTTTACACCTTCCTACTATCCGGTAACCAGCACAGTATATGGTATCTATATATCTATATGATAAATCTACCCTTACATCCTACCTATCTGGAATAGCACAGTATTGATATCATATACTATTTAGATAATCTACCCTTAACTCCTACCTTACCGGTAGCCAGCACAGTATATGGTATCTATAATCTATATATGATAAATCTATTCATCTTACCATATCCGGTAACCAGCACAGGTATATGATGATATCTACCCTTCATCCTACCTATCTGGAACTAGCACAGTATTGATATCTATATATCTATTTATGATAAATCTACCCTTACATCCTACCTATCCGGTAACCAGCACAGTATATGGATATCTATATATGATAACCTACCTTACATCCTACCTATCCGGTAACCAAGCACAGTATATGGTATCTATATATCTCTATATGATAATCTTCCCTTACATCCCTACCTGTCGGTAACCAGCACAGTATTGGTATCATATTATCTATATATAGATAAATCTACCCTTACATCCTACCTATGGTAACCAGCACAGTTATAATGTATTGTATATCTATATAGATAAATCTACCCTTACATCCTACCTATCCGTACCACGCACAGTATAGTTATCTATTACCTATATATGATAAATCTACCCTTCAATCCTATCTATCAGGTAACCAGCACAGTATATGGATATCTATATATCTATATAAAATCACCCTTACATCCTACCTACTCGGTAACCAGCACAGTATATGATTCTGTATATCTATATATGATAAATCTACCCTACATCCTTCCTATCCGGTAACCAGCACAGTATATGTATTCTATATATCTATATATGATAAATCTACCCTTACATTCCTACCTATCTGGTAACCAGCACAGTATATGGTATCTATATATCTATATTGATAATTATCTACCTTACATCCTACCTACTCGGTAACCACACAGTATATGGTATCTATATATCTTATATGATAAATCTACCCTCACATCCTACCTATCCGGTAACCAGCACAGTATATGATACTATATATCTATATATGATAAATCTACCCTTACATCCTACCTATCCGGTAACCAGCACAGTATATGGTATCTATTACTATAATGATAAATCTACCCTTACATCCTACCTATCCGGTAACCAGCACAGTATATGGTACTATATACTATATATGATAATCTACCCTTACATCCTACCTATCTGGTAACCAGCACGGTATATGGTATCTAATACTAATATTATGATAAATCATACCCTTACATCCTACCTATCCGGTAACCAGCACAGATACTGTATAGGTATCTATATATCTATATATGATAAATCTACCCTTACATCCTACCTATCTGGTAACCAGCACGGTATATGGTATCTATATATCTATATATGATAAATCTACCCTTACATCCTACCTATCCGGTAACCAGCACAGTATATGGTATCTATATATCTATATATGATAAATCTACCCGTACATCCTACCTATCCGGTAACCAGCACAGTATATGGTATCTATATATCTATATATGATAAATCTACCCTTACATCCTACCTACAGTAGATAGATAGAATAGATAGAGGGAGAGATAGATAGATAGATAGATAGATAGATAGATAGATAGATAGATGGTCAGACAGAGTTAGATAGACAGACGAGATAGATAGACAGACAGCGTTAGATAGCCAGACAGACAGCATTAGATAGATAGATAGCTAGACAGAGTTAGATAGATAATAGGTAGATACATAGATTGACAGGCAGACAGCGTTAGACAGACAGATAGAGTTAGATAGACAGAGAGAGACACAGATAGGTAGAAAAGAAGCAAATATACATAGTTAGATAGAGAGAGAAGGACAGATAGACAATAGGCAGAAAGACAGAGTAAAACCGATAGAAAAGAGGCAGATATATATAGACAGAGATAGATATACAGAGAGAGAGGGACAGATAGAGATAGATAAGGGCAGATGTCCTTGTAGAAGGTACAAGAAGGTGTGGGCAAGTGTCTGACTACAACTGAAAAAAACAGTGAGTTTAAAATGACCAAATTGCTACCAGTATATAATGAAATTGCCAGTTTACTGTGCCTTTGTGTCATTAATTTGTGTCTCTCCAAAAGTCAGGTTTATGGGGATAGTTTGTGGTTCAAGGATGGTTTTTTTTTGCAGTCTGACATATGTGTACACATAAGGAGCTCAAAACTGATGTAGTAATAAAAGGTTCATGGTTTGTGTCATGATATGGATCCTGCTGTAAGCAGATCTAGTACAGTTATTAATTATATAAGATCAGTAATAGTAGGATCCCATTTGTTTATTTATTTGTACATGTATCTTTTCAGCTGTATTTCTGTACCATTTGGTGGAGGTTTCATAAATCTCAGCAGGGTGCCAAGGATTGTTCCTTAGACCACTTCTAAAGGATACAGGAGACTTGAGTCTCCTGTTCTCAGCAGGAGGTCAAACAGACCTGGGAATGTGACCTTTGGTTTAACTATGATAAAGGCACAATCCCCTTTTCCATAACTTATACATAACTCTGCCTATGTAAAAGAATATGGCAAGCCGATATGAAATATGGTTCCAGGTAGGTGAGACCAGTCGGTACAACCCAAACATCATGTATGTAGGCCTTTGTAGAGGCTGGGAACCTACCTTATGTCGTTCTGGTCAACTATATTTTCCATATCTGTCATGTTTGGTGTCTATCAACTGGTAAATTCATGACAATAACTAATTTAGGGATTTCCAGTTGGTAGCACCTTGGGCCACAGAGATATGAATTCTCTAATACATTATGTCACTGCGGGTGTGTCTTCCATAGGTAATCACATATCTGACACACCCTCAGTCCAGCCTACACCTGTTGGTGATTGGTTGGGGTAAATCATTTGCCCTCCTTTTGCCTGGGGGTAGATAAGGAACTACACAGCTACTGGAGGGAGCTCCTGATTTACATCTTATGGAACATCAAAGCGGATTACAGCGAGTTACCTTTTTGGAGCCAAGGAACTCTCGTTAAATGGAGTTATTCTTTTAAGGACTTGGACTGTGACCACCATATAAGTATTTTTCCCTTTTATCCCTTTATTTTACTGTTGTTGTTTTTATGTCTGTTTATTAATTATTTTTGTAATCACTATTGCACCGTTTTTGTTTTTCTTTTATTAAATATTATTCTATAAAATCGTTAAGCTGATTCTCCTAGTGTCTAACAGAACTAAGTAACAATCCTGTCCTCTGAGACGCTATGTGTAGTAATTACATTTAGTATTTGTTGTATTATCTGGTACTATTCCTGCCTGAGTCTGGCAGCGAGTGATACAGGTATTTAGTATTATTTTATATTTATAGCCGTTAAGGCTGGTATCGGTTTCCACGGCTGTTAGTAAGTGGGTTATTGTGGTAGTTTATATACCTGGTAAGTGGTATATGTTAGTGACGACAACCTTCAACCTGGTTTTGACCCGGTGAGCTGGGAAAGCTCTGTTTGGTCTGAGGTTGAGAGTTGTGGTATCGTCACTAGTATAGGTTCCCACAGCCGTTAGTGTGTGGGTGGTGGCAGTGTTTTATATACCTGGTAAGTGGTATATGGTAAGTGACGGCAGCCCTCAACCTGGTTTTGACCCTGTGAGCTGGGAAAGCTCTGTTTGGTCTGAGGTTGAGAGCTGTAGTTCCGTCACAGTTTGTATTTAGACTTCTGTCACGGTCCTGTTGTCTAGTTAAATTATTGCAGATTGTGTTGGCTCCAGTTTGGAAAGTTTTTACATTTTTTGTTTTGAGGCAGTTCTGATGGCAGCGCTGTGGCAGTTTGGGTTGCAGGATAAGGAATTTGGAACTCATTCCTTTAGGATCGGATTGGCTACAGAAGTCCTTTCCTAGGTTTTTCAGGTAAAGAGGTATAGCAATTAGGGTGTTGGAAGTTGGTTTGCTATACATGATACATTCACCCTGATTTGGTTGTTGATTTTCTTTACAGTCCTAAGCAGAATATCAGTCTGGCTAGTGGGACATTCGTACATATTCTGGGCAGGAGCGAATTATCCACTGGGAGGACAAGATCTCGATATCCAGGTGGAGGATTTACATTGGAGAGGAATCAGGGGTTTGTTTTGGTGGCTAATCCTGTTAGAAGTGGTGGAAATCAGAAGAATAAACCGTGGCCAGCTAATAATAGTTATATAGTTGCTATAGTTATAGCAATGTAACAATTTCCTGTTCTTCTCATGTTGATGAGGGCAGATCTTGCTTTTTTGGGTACTAGTGGTAGTATAGTCTGAGATAGCCACTCGGGCGATTTGGCAATAGGCACGTGACCCTTCTGTAGTGGTAAGTGGGCATAGAGGTGAGGCATATGCAGTTGGAGGGAGATAACAGGAACCTTATGAGACCAGATAGGGTCTGAATGATATTGGTTTGGACATTTACCTGTCAGGACTCCAGGATAGAATAGAGCCGGCCCTGTTTCTGCTGGGTGGTGGTAAAGGTTGTGGGTACATCCTTGCAAGGGTTGAAATCCAATAACCACATTACATGCCCTCTGAGAAAAAAGAGGGATAAGAATTTAAGGAGAGAAGTTAAATTGCAGGGTGTACATTAATGTTATACAATATTTGCATTGGTATTTGTTAATAAACCTGTGACCAACCACCCATTAAATAAAAAGAAATGGTTTCACACATGGTTATTTATTAATTAAGTAGTATGGTTAGAAAAAATGGGCCTGGGATTATTCTTCCCTAGTCTTGTATAAATGTAATATAATGGATAGATATAACAAATACATGTTAAAGGGCAACTATACAACTTTAACTGCCCAAGTACATCTAATAGGGAGGTAGCAATGTGTAATTCTACTACTAATACTAGCATGTGTATAGAACAGTTAAAAATTCCACTAACATGGCTGATAACTCACCATGCCTCTCCCATACTGACAAACCTGATGTGGTCATGGATGTGCCCTTCATGGAGGAGGGGTTGATGGGAATTATATCTGTAAAACACACCAGATACTCCAATGCTGTGAATTACAATAGTGAAGCTTTATTGCTACTGCACAATATGTTTTGAGCTGTCAGGCTCTTTGTCATGTGTTTTTGTTCTTGTTTTGGGATTTTTATTGCCACAGACCAGGGTTTTTATTATTATGTTAATAAGATTGCAAATAATTGTCAGGGAGATGTATAAACTAGTATGAAAACTACAGTTTTATATTTTACAGTCATTAATGACATTGATTACATTGAGAATCCCTCAGCGTGTTACTATAACATGGATATATTTCTCCTTCATTTCTAACACTAAGTTACCCCAGTTTTCCAATATACACTGAGATATTTACCACAATGTTGGTGACTTCTCTATATATTAGTGAATCTAAATCTCTAGGGTTTATTTCCCAGTAAATAGGATTTTGTGTTCATTTCAGGTCTAAATAAAATGATGTAACATTTCTGTATAAATATACATCCTAATAGTCCGGCACTAGAGGTCAATATGGCAAATATCTCCACACACACAGTGTTTTTCCCTTTGGTGCTCAGATAGGCCGGGATCATTGTGATCCAAACACTGCAGAAGACCAGCATGCTGAAAGTGATGTACTTGGCCTCATTAAAACTGTCCGGTAAGGTCCGAGCTAAAAATGCTAAAACAAAACTAACAGCTGCCAGAAGCCCCATATAACCAATAACTGAGTAAAAGGCAATAGCTGATCCGTCATTGCACTGAATGATGATTGTTCCAGGGTAAGTGTGAATGTCCATATCCTGATAGGGAGGAGAAATGGCCAACCAAGTCATACAGATTATTATTTGAATGGATGAACAGATCAAGACTACAGAATTGGACAGTTTGACTCCCACCCATTTCCTCCATGAGCTCCCAGGCTTGGTGGCTTTGAATGCAATGTAAACCATGATAGTCTTGGCCAGGAGAGAAGAGACAGCTATGGAGAAGGTGATTCCAAAAGTGATTATACGTAACATGCAGGTTATATCCACAGGGCGACCGAGGAACAGGAACACAGTGAGGAAGCTCAGCTTGATGGAGACCAGGAGGAGGAAGCTGAGGTTCCTGTTATTGGCTCTCACAATGGGGGTGTCCATGTATTTAATGAAAACAAACAGAACCAGCAGAGATGTAAGGGAAAAGAGAAATGAGAGAAAGGAAAAGATCACAGAAATATCATCATTAGTATAGGATAGGAATTCTTCTGTTCTTGCTATACACTGATTTCTTCCCATGTTGGGCCAATCCATATCAGGGCATATTATGCAGTTTGCACTGTCTATAAAGTTGAAAAAAAATAAAATAAAGACACAGAAAGATAAGAAAATAAAAAATATAAATAGTTAATTTTTGGTTAAAAAGAAACAATAGTTTCATTAAAAATAAAGAATCACCAACCTAACAAAAAGTACAGTTTTCTCCCATTCAATTGATGCATACCCCATTATCCAAAACCAGGACATAGCAAATCACACATGCCCACCATTGATACAGTCACCATTTATAGTAATTTAGACTGGCATAGCAGTAGATGTAGTTTACTTGGATTTTGCTAAGATTTTTGATACAGTCCCCCATAGGCGACTAATGTATAAGGTCTGTTGGGCTGGGGTGGCGCATTTGTAAATGGATAGAATGTTGGTTGATGGATTGGATACAGAGAGCATTGGTTAAAGGTACTTTGTTGATGTGGACTAAAGTTCTAAGTGGGGTTTCACAGTGTTCTGTGTTGGGGACACTTCTATTTATTCTGTTTATTAATGATGATAAAGTGGGTAATTTCAGGAAAATCTCTGTGCTGATTACACAAAACATTGTTGACAAAAGCTTCAGAGGATGTGGAATTGTTGCAGGGGGATCTAGATAGATTGTCACTTTGGTTTGCATAGTGGTAGGTGAGATTCAATGTTGATAAATGGAAGGTGATGCATTTTGGGCTTTAAAATTCTTATGCTGCTTATACTATAAATGGCTCTGATTTAATATTAAAAAGATGAGTAGTGAAAATTTGGGACCATTAAATAATAGGGCTGAGATGGTTGTGGAGAATGCCAAAAAGGCTAATGTGCTAATCTGTTTTTCCCCTTTGTGTTCACCTTAGAGAATCCAAGTCCTGTAATAATATGAAGGGTATAAATGAGGGAGTATTCACCATGTATACTTTATAGAGAATCCTAGTCCTTATAGCAGGGACTGTAATAATAGAAGGGTATAAATGAGGAATATTCACTCTGTATACTCTATAGAGAATCCTAGTCCTTATAGCAGGGACGGTAATAATATGAAGGGTATAAATGAGGAATATTCACTCTGTATTCACTATAGAGAATCCTAGTCCTTATAGCGGGGACTGTAATAATATGAAGGGTATAAATGAGGGAGTATTCACCATGTATACTCTATAGAGAATCCTAGTCCTTATAGCAGGGACTGTAATAATATGAAGGGTATAAATAAGGGATATTCACTCTGTATACACTATAGAAAATCCTAGTCCTTATAGCGGGGACTGTAATAATATGAAGGGTGTAAATAAGGAATATTCACTCTGTATTCACTATAGAGAATCCTAGTCCTTATAGCGGGGACTGTAATAATATGAAGGGTATAAATGAGGAATATTCACTCTGTATACACTATAGAGAATCCTAGTCCTTATAGCAGGGACTGTAATAATATGAAGGGTATAAATGAGGGAGTATTCACCATGTATACACTATAGAGAATCCTAGTCCTTATAGCGGGGTCTGTAATAATATGAAGGGTATAAATGAGGGATATTCACTATGTATACACTATAGAGAATCCTAGTCCTTATGGCAGGGACTGTAATAATATAAAGGGTATAAATGAGGAATATTCACTCGTATCACTCTTCGAGAATCCTAGTCCTATAGCAGGGACTGTAATAATATA
Organism: Hymenochirus boettgeri; assembly: GCA_019447015.1. Lineage (NCBI taxonomy): Eukaryota > Metazoa > Chordata > Amphibia > Anura > Pipidae > Hymenochirus > Hymenochirus boettgeri. The sequence continues at coordinate 26,150 of JAACNH010001390.1, read as the reverse complement.
AAGGGTATAAATGAGGAATATTCACTCTGTATACACTATAGAGAATCCTAGTCCTTATAGCAGGGACTGTAATAATATGAAGGATATAAATGAGGAATATTCACTATGTATACACTATAGAGAATCCTAGTCCTTATAGCAGGGACTGTAATAATATGAAGGGTATAAATAAGGGATATTCACTCTGTATACACTATAGAAAATCCTAGTCCTTATAGCGGGGACTGTAATAATATGAAGGGTGTAAATGAGGAATATTCACTCTGTATTCACTATATAGAATCTCAGTCCATATAGCAGGGACTGTAATAATATGAAAGGTATAAATGAGGAATATTCACTCTGTATTCACTATAGAGAATCCTAGTCCTTATAGCGGGGAGTGTAATAATATGAAGGGTATAAATGAGGAATATTCACTCTGTATACACTATAGAGAATCCTAGTCCTTATAGCAGGGACTGTAATAATATGAAGGGTATAAATGAGGAATATTCACTCTGTATACACTATATAGAATCCTAGTCCTTATAACAGGGACTGTAATAAAATAAATGTTATAAATGAGGAATATTCACTCTGGTTGTCAGAGGATATGGTAAGGAAACAATTAGACAAAGTTAATGTCAATAAAGCCCCAGGGCCGGATGGAATACATCCTCAGAGCTTAAGAGCTTAGTCCAGTTTTATCTAGACCGCTGTTTCTTATCTTTTCAGATTCACCTTTGTCTGGTGATGTGCTGCTAGATTGGAAAATAGCCAATGAAATACCAATATACAAAAAGGTAGTCATTCCAAGCCTGGTAACTATAGACCTGTAAGCCTAACGTCAGTGGTAGGAAAGGTGCTGGAAACTTTGCTATGGGATCATATCCTTAACTTTGGGGCATATTTATAAAGGTTCGCCTTCTTTAACGCAGCCTTTTCGCCTAATTTGGACTTTTAGCTATTTATAAATCAGCGCTAACCAGTGGCGAAAGGTCATTACTGCTACATTTCGCCTTTCGCATTTCGCCATACATCGCTGTGGTAACCGCTCAAGCATATTTATAAAATGGCGAAAAGTGTATTTTTGCGTTAAGTTCAGCCATTCCAATTCGCCAAGTCTAAGGTGGTGAAAACGCATAAGTGCCCATTTATTTAGCCTGCCATGGGTCCATGAAAGGTGTCAGTACATTGTGGAGTGTTTCTCAATACTAATAAGTACCCAGGCGGGTGTTAGATTATTTTCCAACATTTACTGTAATTCTATCTGAGATTTCACTTTTTTAAGGTTAATTTTTCGCTTTGTAAAGATCTTTTTTTTTTTAAGGTTATGATTTTCTTTATTTACCAATAAAGTTAAATGGAGGTCTGAGGGACATATTTATAAAGGGGCATTATTTTTGCTTATTTCCCCACCAGCCGTTACCATCATTTTTTAAACTTTCAACTTTTCCTTTCATCAAAGTTATTAAAAAGGCAAATTTTCATCAAAAGCAGAAATTATGTAGCAAAAAGTAGCACTAATAATGCTGAAAAAGCTCAGCAAATATAATATCAGTAAATAGGTAATACTCCCTGGTGGTTTTTCAAAGTAGTATTAAATTGGTTAATACACACTTAACCCCTATCTTTGTTATTTAAAAATAGCCTAACACATTTGCAGGGAGACAATATCCCACGCTAACCTATGTACTAACATCTTAGCGAAGGTTTTTCATTGCCTGCACCATGTCGCAATTTTTTTTCTTTGCGCAGCGCAACAATTAACGGTTCTTTAATGGTGTCTATAAAATATGCACAAAAGGTCGCAACTTACCACTAGCGTTTTAGCAATGTATCAACGGTTGCAAAGTGATTAATACATTGCAGAAACGAGTGCACGTAGGTTGTGATAGCGAAATATATTGCATCTCCTCCTTGGTGTCTTTTTCAGACAAAGATATAAATAGTATGAAACTCAAAAGGCGAATTTTCTCTATTTTATTAATATGATATGATAAATAGTATAAAACTCACCGAGGTGAATTTTTTCTCTATTTTTTTAATAGGATATGATAAATAGTATAAAAATCAAAAGGCGAATTTTCTCTATTTTATTAATAGGATATGATAAATAGTGTAAAACTCACCCAGGGGAATTTTTTTTATTTTATTAATAGGATATGATAAATAGTGTAAAACTCACCCAGGTGAATTTTCTCTATTTTATTAATAGGATATGATAAATAGTGTAAAACTCACCCAGGGGAATTTTTTTTATTTTATTAATAGGATATGATAAATAGTGTCAAACTCACCAGGTGAATTTTCTCTATTTTATTAATAGGATATGAAAAATAGTGTAAAACTCACCCAGGTGAATTTTCTCTATTTTATTAATAGGATATGATAAATAGTGTAAAACTCACCCAGGTGAATTTTCTCTTATTTTATTATAGGATATGATAAATAGTGTAAAACTCACCAGGGATTTTTTTTATTTATTAATAGGATATGATAATAGTATAAAACTCACCCAGGTGAATTTTCTCTTTTTTATTAATAGGATATGATAATAGTGTAAAACTCACCCAGGGGAATTTTTTTATTTATTAATAGGATATATAAAATAGTGTAAAACTCACCCGGTGAATTTTCTCTATTTTATTAATAGGATATGAAAAATAGTGTAAAACTCACCAGGTGAATTTTCTCTATTTTATTAATAGGATATGATAAATAGTGTAAAACTCACCCAGGTGAATTTTCTCTATTTTATTAATAGGATATGATAGTGTGAAATTCAACCAGGTGATTTTTCTCTATTGTATTAATAGGATATGATAAATAGTGTAAAACTCAAAAGGCAAATTTTCTCTATTGTATTAATAGGATATGATAAATAGTGTAAAACTCACCAGGTGAATTTTCTCTATTTTATTAATAGGATATGGTAAATAGTGTAAAACTCATCCAGGTGAATTTTCTTTATTTTATTAATAGGATATGATAAGTAGTGTAAAACTCACCCAGGTGAATTTTCTCTATTTTATTAATAGGATATGATAAATAGTGTAAAACTCAGCCAGGGGAATTTTCTCCATTTTATTAATAGGCTATGATAAATAGTATAAAACTCACCCAGGTGAATTTTCTCTATTTTATTAATAGGATATAATAAATAGTGTAAAACTCACCCGGGGGAATTTTTTTTATTTTATTAATAGGATATGATAAATAGTGTCAAACTCACCAGGTGAATTTTCTCTATTTTATTAATAGGATATGAAAAATAGTGTAAAACTCACCCAGGTGAATTTTCTCTATTTTATTAATAGGATATGATAAATAGTGTAAAACTCACCCAGGTGATTTTTCTCTATTTTATTAATAGGATATGATAAATAGTGTAAAACTCAAAAGGCAAATTTTCTCTATTGTATTAATAGGATATGATAAATAGTGTAAAACTCAAAAGGCAAATTTTCTCTATTGTATTAATAGGATATGATAAATAGTGTAAAACTCACCAGGTGAATTTTCTCTATTTTAATAATAGGATATGGTAAATAGTGTAAAACTCATCCAGGTGAGATTTCTTTATTTTATTAATAGGATATGATAAATAGTGTAAAACTCACCCAGGTGAATTTTCTCTATTTTATTAATAGGATATGATAAATAGTGTAAAACTCAGCCAGGGGAATTTTCTCTATTTTATTAATAGGATATGATAAATAGTATAAAACTCACCCAGGTGAATTTTCTCTATTTTATTAATAGGAGAAGATAAATAGTGCAAAACTCACCCAGGTGAATTTTCTCTATTTTATTAATAGGATATGATAAATAGTATACAACTCAAAAGGCAAATTTTCTCTATTTTATTAATAGGATGTAAAAAATAGTGTAAAACTCACCTAGAGGAATTTTCTCTATTTTATTAATAGGATATGATGAATTGTGTAAAACTCACCCTGGTGAATTTTCTCTATTTTACTAATAGGATAAATAGTGTAAAACTCACCCAGGGGAATTTTCTCTATTTTATTAATAGGATATGATAAATAGTGTAAATCTCACCCAGGTGACATTTCTCTATTTTATTATTTATAGGATAAGTAGTGTAAAACTCACCCAGTGGAATTTTCTCTATTTTATTAATAGGATATGATAGTGTAAAATTCAACCAGGTGATTTTTCTCTATTTTATTAATAGGATATGATAAATAGTGTAAAACTCAA
>JAACNH010001390.1:0-21830 GCA_019447015.1 Hymenochirus boettgeri | reverse complement strand
CAACTTAAAAGGCAAATTTCTCTATTTTATTAATAGGATATGATAAATAGTGTAAAACTCACCAGGCATTTTCTCTATTTAATTATAGGATATGATAAATAGTGTAAAACTAACCCCAGGTGAATTTTCTCTATTTTATTAATAGGATATAATAAATATTGTAAAACCACCCAGGTGAATTTTTTCTTATTTTATGATAGGAATGATAAATAGTATAAACTCACCCAGGTGAATTTTCTTTATTTTATTAAAGGATATGATAATAGTGTAAAACTCACCCCGGGGAATTTTCTTTATTTTATTAATAGGATTGATAAATAGTGTAAAACTCACCAGGTGAATTTTCTCTATTTATTAATAGGATATGATAATAGTGTCAAACTCACCAGGTGAATTTTCTCTATTTTATTAGTAGGATAAGATAAATAGTATAAAACTCACCCAGGTAAATTTTCTCTATTTTATTAATAGGATATGATAAATAGTGTAAATCTCACCCAGGTGACTTTTCTCTCTATTTTATTATTTATAATAGGATATGATAAATAGCGTAAACCCCACCCAGGCGAATTTTTCTCTATTTTTTAATAGGATATGATAAATAGTGTAAAACTCACCCAGGTGAATTTTCTTTATTTTTTTAATAGGATATGAAAATAGCGGTAAAACCCACCAGGTGAATTTCTCTATTTAATAATAGATATTATAAATAGCGTAAAACTCACCCAGGCGAATTTTCTCTATTTATTAATAGGATATGATAAATAGTGTAAAACCACCCAGTGAATTTTCTTTATTTTATTGAATAGGATTTATAAATGTGTAAAAACTCACCAGGGGAATTTTCTCTATTTTATTAATAGGATATGATAAATAGTATAAAACTCACCCAGGGAATTTTCTCTATTTTATAATAGGATATGATAAATAATGTAAAACTCACCCAGGTGAATTTCTCTATTTTATTAATAGGAGAAGATAAATAGTGCAAAACTCACCAGGTGTTTTTTCTCTATTTTTAATAGGATATGATATTAGTGTAAACTCATTAGGTAAATTTTTCTCTATTTTATTAATAGATATGATAAATAGTGTTAAACTCACTAGGTGAATTTTTTCTCTATTTTACTAATAGGATATATAAATAGTGTAAAACTCACCCAGGTGAATTTTTCTCTATTTTATTGATAGGATATTATAAATAGTGTAAAACTCACCCAGGTGAATTTTCTCTATTTTATTAATAGGATATGAAAATAGTGTAAAACTCACCAGTGAATTTCTCTATTTTATTAATAGGATATGATAAATAGTGTAAAACTCACCCAGGTGAATTCCTCTATTTTATTAATGGATAATGAAATGTGGTAAAACTCACCCAGGTAATTTTCTCTCATTTTATTAATGGATATGATAAATAGTGTAAACTCACCCAGGTAAATTTTCTCTATTTTATTAATAGAATATGATAAATAGTGTAAACTCACCCAGGTGAATTTTCTCTATTTTATTAATAGGATATGATAAATAGCGTAAAACCCACCCAGCCAGAATTTTTTCTTTTATTTTATTTTTTCTTTTCATTTTTCTATTTTATTAATAGGATATGATAAATAGTGTAAAACTCAAAGGCCAAATTTTCTCTATTGTATTAATATGAGATAGTATAAACGTAAAAAAAGCAGGTGAATTTTCTCTATTTTGTATTAATATAATAGAAATATAATAAAGTAACTCACCCATCACCTAGGTGAATTTTTCTCTAATTCTCTTTTCCTATTTTGCAAACCACCCGTAATTTTAATATTTTATTATAGGATATGGTAATAAGTGTAAACTCATCCAGGTAATTTTCTTATTTATTTAAATTAATGGATATGATAAATAGTGTAAAAAACTCACCGCCAGGTGAATTTTTTCCTCTTTTTATTATAATATAATAGGAATATAAATAGTGTAAAACTCAGCCAGGGAATTTTCTCTTTTTCTATAATTAGGATATGATAAATAGTGTAAAACTCACCCAGGCTACAGTATATGTATTAATACCAGTAATTCTCAATATTATATAGTATTCCTGTACCATCCAGATCTACAGTATATGTATTAATACCAGTAATTCTCAATATTATATAGTATCCCTGTAGCAACCAGAACTACAGTATATGTATTAATACCAGTAATTCTCAATATTATATAGTATTGGCTGAGGCCTGTTGGCTCTGGTTGGTTTTGAACCTCATTTAAGGCCTTTCCCATGAGCGATTAGCTCTGAGCGATTTTCTGTTTTAAAGAGATTTTTCTGTTTTTAAGAGAACTGACAGTGGACAGCGTTAAAAACTAAAGCGTTTATTAACTGTGGTTGCAGCCTAGTAAATGTACTAACCTAACACTATTTATTTCTAGGGGGTGCCTGTGTAAGTAATTAATCACTAGTGTATTTTTTTTTTTTTACTTTACTTACTGCTTGAATAAGGTGGTGGAATTGTTTGAGTAAACTCAAAGCACTGGATTACTAAAACAAATACTTGTGTTTAAAAAAACTACACTGTACCTGTGGAGCGGGGCTGGTAGGAGACAAGGAAAGGGTTTTTTTTTTTTTTTTTTCTCTCTCTCTCTGATTGGATGGGGGTGTAACTAATTGTTTAAATTGGCTGAGGCCTGTTGGCTCTGGTTGGTTTTGAACCTCATTTAGGCCTTTCCCATGAGCGATTAGCTCTGAGCGATTTTCTGTTTTAAGAGATTTTCTGTTTTTAGAGAATGACAGCGTTAAAAAACTAAAGCGTTTTATTACTGTGGTTGCAGCCTAGTAAATGTACTAACCTAACACTATTTTATTCTAGGAGGGTGCCTGTGTAAGTAATTAATCACTAGTGTATTTTTATTTTTTTTACTACTTCCTGCTTGAATAAGGTGGTAGGAATTGCTTGAGTAAACTCAAAGCACTGGATACTAAAACAAATACTTGTGTTTAAAAAAACTGTTACCTGTGGACGGGGGCTGGTAGGAGACAAAGGAAGGGTTTTTTTTTATTTTTTTTCTCTCTCTCTCTGATTGGATGGGGTGTAACTAATTGGTTTAAATTGGCTGAGGCCTGTTGGCTCTGGTTGGTTTTGAACCTCATTTAAGGCCTTTCCCATGAGCGATTAGCTTAGCGAGTTCTGTTTTTAAGAGATTTTTCTGTTTTTAAGAGATTTTTCTGTTTTTAAGAGATTTCGAAGGTTACAGCGTTAAAAAACTAAAGCGTTTAAAACAAGAAGCGTTTAAGAACAACACTATTTCTCTGCTGTGTATTGCTGTGTCTCTGCTGTGTATTGCTGTGCTGTTTATTGCTATTGTGGTTTATTGCTTTAGTAGGACAGTTTTTGGGGCCGCGCAATGTGCATCCTGCCGCATGTATGGGATCTTGGAGCAGCCCCCCAGGGGCCCTATGTATTGTCAGATGTGAGTGGGTTGCCCATTTGGAATCTGAGGTACAGAATCTAAGGGGTAAACTTGCAGCATTGCAGGACTTGACAAACCTGGGGGAAATGCAGGTACTGGCAGGGGCCAGTAAACTGGTGGGTGGAGATGGGGCAGATAAGGTGAGAAGGAAGATAGATTTGTAAGGGTCACCAGGGGAAGTAGGGGACGGAAGGATAGGGGGGCTTCTTCCCAGCTGGTCGATCCAACAGATTTGCCATTTTAGGTGAAGAGGTGGAGGACGATGGCTCGGAAGCACATGTATGGAGTGGGCCTTTCCCTTGAGCACCCAGGGGACGGCCATCTCCAATCCAAGGGTGGGAGAACTGGGGCTAGAAGGATAGACAGGTGGTAGTGGTGGGGATTCTATTATTAGAAGGTGATAGGGTATCTGTCGCCAGGACCTGCATGCCGACAGTGTGTTGTCTGCCTGTGCTGGTTCGCATGTGTGGATCGTGTAGACAGATTATTGGTGGGGCTGGGAGTGACCCGCGGTCTTGGTTCACATTGGTGCCAATGACAAAGTTGAGGTGGAGGTGAGGTCCTTAAAAATGATTTCCGAGAATTAGGGGCCAAGTTAAAAGCAAGGACCTCCAGGGTAGTGATTTCAGAAATACTACCCAGCCACGTGCTACGCTAGAGGCAACGGGAGCTCAGAGTATAAATGCGTGGCTAAAGAGTGTGTAAGGAGATGGGGTTTGGGTTTTAGAGAACTGGGCTGACTTTTCTGTTGGCTACAGGCTCTTTAGTAGTGACGGATTGCACCTCAATGGTGATGGTGCAACTGTTTTGGGGGAGAAGATGGCTAGGGGGTTGAGGAGATTTTAAACTAGGTATGGGGGGGAGGGAACGTTTAACTACACAGGGTAGATAGAGAAGTTAGGGTATGGGGGACTGTAATAATATGAAGGGTAAATGAGGAATATCACTCTGTATTCACTATAGAGAATCCTAGTCCTTATAGCAGGGGCTGTAATAATATGAAGGGTATAAATGAGGAATATTCACTCTGTAACACTATAGAGAATCCTATCCTTATGCGGGGACTGTAATAATATGAAGGGTATAAAAGAGGATATTCACTCTGTATCACTATAAGAATCCTAGTCCTTATAGCGGGGACTGTAATAATAGAAGGGTATAAATGAGGAATTCACTCTGTATACACTATAGAGAATCCTATTCCTATAGCGGGGGACTGTAATAATAGAGGGTATAAATGAGGAATAGTCACTCTGTATACACTATAGAGAATCCTAGTCCTTATAGCGGGGACTGTAATATACGAAGGGTATAAAGAGGGTATTCACTCCGTATACACTATAGAGAATCATATCCTATGGGGAGTATCGGGGAAATATATTATATTATAATAAACTATATAAATAAAACTTAAATATATACTCTAGTCAATTATAGAAATGATAATAAAGTTATAATAGTATTATTAAAATAAATAAGCGTAATATAAATGAGGATATTCACTCCGTATACACTATAGAGAATCTAGTCCTTATAGCGGGGACTGTAATAATACGAAGGGTATAAATGAGGAATATTCACTCCGTTACACTATAGAGAATCCTAGTCCTTATAGCGGGGACTGTATAAACGAAGGGTATAATGAGGAATATTCACTCCGTTTCACTATAGAGAATCCTAGTCCTTATAGCGGGGACTGTAGTAATACGAAGGCTATAAATGAGGAATATTCACTCTGTATTCACTATAGAGAATCCTAGTCCTTATAGCGGGGGACTGTAATAATATGAAGGGTATAAATGAGGAATATTCACTCTGTATTACACTTAGAGAAATCCTAGTCCTTATAGCAGGGACTGTAATAATTGAAGGGTATAAATGAGGGATATTCACTCTGTATACGCATAGAGAATCCTAATCCTTATAGCGGGACTGTAATAATACAAGGGTATAAATGAGGAATATTCACTCTGTACACTATAGGAATCCTAGTCCTTATAGCGGGGACTGTAATATATGAAGGGTATAAATGAGGAATATTCACTCTGTATTCACTATAGACAATCCTAGTCCTTATAGCGGGTCTGTAATAATATGAAGGGTATAAATGAGGAATATTCACTCTGTTACACTATAGAGAATCCATTCCTTATAGCGGGGACTGTAATAATATGAAGGGTAAAATGAGAGATATTCACTCTGTATACACTATAAAGAATCCTAGTCCTTATAGCGGGGACTGTAATAATATGAAGGGTATAAATGAGGATATTCACTCTGTATACACTATAGAGAATCCTAGTCCTTATAGCGGGTACTGTAATAATATGAGGGTAAATGAGGAATATTCACTCTGTACACGCTATGGAATCCTAGTCCTTATAGCAGGGACTGATAATATGAGGGGTATAAATGAGGAATATTCACTCTGTATACACTATAGAGAATCTTAGTCCTTATAGCGGGGACTGTAATAATACGAAGGGTATAAATGAGGATATTCACTCGATTACCACTATAGAGAATCCTAGTCCTTATAGCGGGGACTGTAATAATACGAAGGTATAATGAGGATATTCACTCCGTATACACTATAGAGAATCCTAGTCCTTAGAAGGGACTGTAATAATACGAAGGGTATAAATGAGGAATATTCACTCGTATACACTATAGAGAATCCTAGTCCTTATAGCGGGGACTGTAATAATACGAAGGGTAAATGAGGAATATTCACTCGTATACACTATAGAGAATCCTAGTCCTTATAGCGGGGACTGTAATATACGAAGGGTATAAATGAGGAATATTCACTCCGTATTCACTATAGAGAATCCAGTCCTTATAGCGGGGACTGTAATATATACGAAGGGTATAAATGAGGAATATTCATCTGTATCACTATAGAGAATCTAGTCTTATAGCGGGGACTGTTATAATAGAAGGGTATAAATGAGGAATATTCACTCTGTATACACTATAGAGAATCCTAGTCCTTATAGCGGGGACTGTATAATATGAAGGGTATAAATGAGGATATTCACTCTGATTACACATAGAGAATCCTAGTCCTTATAGCGGGGACTGTAATAATATGAAGGGTAAAATGAGGAATATTCACTCTGTATACACTATAGAGAATCCTAGCCTTATAGCGGGGACTGTAATAATATGAAGGGTATAAATGAGGAATATTCACTTGTTACACTATAGAGAATCCTAGTCCTTATAGCGGGGACTGTAATAATTAGAAGGGTATAAATGAGGATATTTACTCTGTATACACTATAGAGAATCCTAGTCCTATAGCGGGACTGTAATATATGAAGGGTATAAATGAGGAATATTCACTCTGTATACACTATAGAGAATCCTAGTCCTAAAGCGGGACTGTAATAATATGAAGGGTATAAAATGAGGATATTCACTCTGTATACACTATAGAGAAATCCTAGTCCTATAGCGGGAACTGTAATAATATGAAGGGTATAAATGAGGAATATTCACTCTGTATTCACTAAAGAGAATCCTAGTCCTTATAACAGGGATGTAATATATGAAGGTATAAATGAGGAATATTCACTCTGTATTCACTATAGAGAATCCTAGTCCTTATAGCGGGGACTGTAATAATATGAAGGTATAAATGAGGAATATCACTCTGTATTCACTATAGAGAATCCTAGTCCTTAAAGCGGGGACTGTATATATATGAAGGGTATAATGAGGAATATTCACTCTGTATACACTATAGAGAATCTAGTCCTTATAGAGGGGACTGTAATAATTGAAGGGTAAAATGAGGAATATTCACTCTGTATACACTATAGAGAATCTAGTCCTTATAGCGGGGACTGTAATAATATGAAGGGTATAAATGAGGGATATTCCTCTGTAAACACTATAGAGAATCCTAGTCCTTATAGCGGGGACTGTAATAATATGAAGGGTATAAATGAGGAATATTCACTCTGTATACACTATAGAGATCCTAGTCCTTTAGCGGGGCTTAATAATATGAAGGGTATAAATGAGGATATCACCTCTGTATACACTAGAGAATCCTATTCCTTATAGCGGGGACTGGATAATATGAAGGGTATAAATGAGGAGATATTCACTCTGTATACACATATAAGAATCCTAGTCCTTATAGCGGGACTGTAATAATATGAAGGGTATAAATGAGGGATATTCACTCTGTATACACTATAGAGAATCCTAGTTCTTATAGCGGGACTGTAATATATGAAGGGTATAAATGAGGAATATTCACTCTGTAACCTAGATGAGATCCTAGTCCTTATAGCAGGGACTGTAATAATATGAAGGGTATAAATGAGGATATTCACTCTGTATACACTATAGAGAATCCTAGTCCTATAGCGGGGACTGTAAATATGAAGGGTATAATGAGGAATATTCACTCTGTATACACTATAGAGAATCCAGTCCTTATAGCGGGGACGTAATAATATGAAGGTATAAATAGAGGAATATTACTCGTATACACTATAGAGAATCCTAGTCCTTATAGCGGGGACTGTAATAATACGAAGGGTATAAATGAGGAATATTCACCTGGATACACTATAGAGAATCTAGTCCTTATAGCGGGGACTGTAATAATACGAAGGGTATAAATGAGGAATATTCACCGTATACACTAAGAGAATCCTAGTCCTTATAGCGGGGACTGTAAATACGAAGGGGTATAAATGAGGATATTCACTGTATACACTATAGAGAATCCTAGTCCTTATAGAGGGGACTGTAATAATACGAAGGGTAAAATGAGGAATATTCACTCCGTTATACACTATAGAAATCCTAGTCTTTAGCGGGGACTGTAATAATACGAAGGGTATAAATGAGGAATATTCACTCTTATCACTATAGAGAATCCCGTCCTTATAGCGGGGACTGTAATAATACGAAGGGTATAAATGAGGAATATTCACTCTGTATTCACTATAGAGAATCCTAGTCTTAAGCGGGGACTGTAATAATATGAAGGGTTAAATGAGGAATATTCCTCTGTATACACTATAGAGAATCCTAGTCCTTATAGCGGGGAATGTAATAATATGAAGGGTATAAATGAGGAATATTCACTCTGTATACACTATAGAGAATCCTAGTCCTTATGCAGGGACTGTAATAATATGAAGGGATAAATGAGGAATATTCACTCTGTAACACTAAGAGAATCCTAGTCCTTATAGCGGGGACTGTAATAATATGAAGGGTATAAATGAGGATATTCACTCTGTATACACTATAGAGAATCCTAGTCCTTATAGCGGGGACTGTAATAATAGAAGGGTATAAATGAGGAATATCACTCTGTATACACTATAGAGAACCTAGTCCTTAGATCGGGGACTGTAATAATATGAAGGGTATAATGAGGAATATTCACTCTGTTACACTATAGAGAATCCTAGTCCTTAAGCGGGGACTGTAATAATATGAAGGGTATAAATGAGGGATATTCACTGTATACACTATAGAGAATCCTAGTCCTTATAGCGGGGACTGTAATAATATGAAGGGTATAAATGAGGAATATTCACTCTGTATTCACTAAAGAGAATCCTAGTCCTTATAGCGGGATTGTAATAATATGAAGGGTGTAAATGAGGAATATTCACTCTGTATTCACTATAGAGAATCCTAGTCCTTATAGCGGGTACTGTAATAATATGAATGGTATAAATGAGGAATATTCACTCTGTATTCACTATAGAGAATCCAGTCCTTAAAGCGGGATTGTAGTAATATGAAGGGTATAAATGAGGAATATTCACTCTGTATACACTATAGAGAATCCTAGTCCTTATAGCAGGGACTGTAATAATATGAATGGTATAAGAGGAATATCACTCTGTATACACTATAGAGAATCCTAGTCCTTATAGCGGGGACTGTAATAAATGAAGGGTTAAATGAGGGATATTCACTCTGTATACACTATAGAGAATCCTAGTCCTTATAGCGGGGACTGTTAATATATGAAGGGTATAAATGAGGGAATTCACTTGTATACACTATAGAGAATCCAGTCCTTATAGCGGGTACTGTAATAATATGAAGGGTATAAATGAGGAATATTCACTCTGTATTACACTATAGAGAATCTAGTCCTTATAGCGGGGACTGTAATAATATGAAGGGTATAAATGAGGGATATTCACTTGATACACTATAGAGAATCTAGTCCTTATAGGGGGACTGTAATAATATGAAGGGTATAAATGAGGAATTTCACTCTGTATACACTATAGAGAATCCTAGTCCTTATAGCGGGGACGTAATAATATGAAGGGTATAAATGAGGAATTCACTCTGTATACACTATAGAGAACCTAGTCCTTATGGGGGACTGTAATAATACGAAGGGTATAAATGAGGAATATTCACTGTATACACTATAGAGAATGCTAGTCCTTATAGCGGGACTGTAATAATACGAAGGGTATAAATGAGGATATTCACTCTGTATCACTATAGAGAATCCTAGTCCTTAAGCAGGGACTGTAATAATATGAAGGGTATATAAATGAGGAAATTCACTCTGTATACACTATAGAGAATCCTAGTCCTTATGCGGGGACTGTAATAATATGAAGGGTATAAATGAGGAATATTCACTCTGTATCACTATAGAGAATCCTAAGTCCTATAGCGGGGACTGTAATAATATGAAGGGTATAAATGAGGAATATTCACTCTGTATTCACTATAGAGAATCCTAATCCTTATAGCGGGGTAATAATATGAGATATAAATGGGGATCTCACTCTGTATACACTATAGAGAATCCTCGTCCTTATAGAGGGGACTGAATAATATGAAGGGTATAAATGAGAGGATATTCACTCTGTATACCTATAGAGAATCCTAGTCCTATAGCGGGGACTGTAATAAATGAAGGGTATAAATGAGGAATATTCACTCTGTATACCTATAGAGATCCTGTCCTTGCGGGGACTGTAATAATATGAGGGTATAAATGAGGAATATTCACTCTGTATAACTATAGAGAATCCTAGTCCTTTAGCGGGGACTATAATAATAAAGGGTATAATGTGGAACATTCACTCTGTATACACTCTATAGAGAATCCTAGTCCTTATAGCGGGGACTGTAATAATATGAAGGGTATAAATGAGGAAATTCACTCTGTATACACATAGAGAATCCTAGTCCTTATAGCGGGGACTGTATAATAGAAGGGTATAAATGAGGGATATTCACTCTGTATACCCATAGGGAATCCTAGTCCTTATAGCGGGGACTGTAATAATACAAATGGTATAAATGAGGATATTCACTCTGTATACACTATAGAGAATCTAGACCTTATAGCGGACTGTAATAATAGAAGGGTATAAATGAGGATATTCACTCTGTATACATATAGAGTATCCTAGTCCTTATAGCGGGGACTGTAATATTCGAAGGGGTAAATGAGGATATTCACTCTGTATACACTATAGAGAATCTGTTCTTATAGCGGGGACTGAATAATATGAAGGGTATAAATGAGGATATTCACTCTGTTACATATAGAGAATTCCTGGTCCTTATAGCGGGGACTGTAATAATACGAAGGGATAAATTGAAGAATATTCACTCTGTATACACTATAGAGAATTCTAGTCCTATAGTGGGGGACTGTAATAATATAAAGGGTATAAATGAGGAATATTCAACTGTATACACCATAGAGAATCTAGTCCTTATAGCGGGGACTGTTTATATGAAGGGTATAAATGAGGGATATTCACTCTGTTACACTATAGAATCCGAGTCCTTATAGCGGGGACTGTAATAATACGAAGGGTATAAATGAGAGGGATATTCACTGTATACACTATAGAGAATCCTAGACCTTATAGCGGGGACTGTAATAATAGAAGGGTATAAATGAGGAATACACTTGTATACTATAGAGGATCTAGTCCTTATAGCGGGGACTGTAATAATACGAAGGGTATAAATGAGGAATATTCACTCTGTATACTATAGAGAATCCTGGTCCTTATAGCGGGGACTGAAGTAATAATACGAAGGTATAAATAAGAATATTCACTCTGTATACACTATAGAGAATCCTAGTCCTTATAGCGGGGACTGTAATAATAGAAGGGTATAAATGAGGAATATTCACTCTGTAACAATAAGAGAATCCAGTCCTTATAGGGGACTTAATAATTGAAGGATATAAAAATATTTCACTCTGCATTCACTATAGAGAATCCTAGTCCTTATAGCAGGGACTGTAATAATATGAAGGGTATAAATGAGGAATATTCACTCTGTATTCACTATAGAGAATCCTAATCCTTATAGGAGTGACTGTAATAATATGAAGAGTATAAATGAGGGATATTCACTCTGTATACACTATAGAGAATCCTCGTCCTTATAGCGGGGACTGTAATAATATGAAGGGTATGTGACTGTAATAATATGAAGAGTATAAATGAGGGATATTCACTCTGTATACACTATAGAGAATCCTCGTCCTTATAGCGGGGACTGTAATAATATGAAGGGTATAAATGAGGAATATTCACTCTGTATACGCTATAGAGAATCCTAGTCCTTATAGCGGGGACTGTAATAATATGAAGGGTATAAATGAGGAATATTCACTCTGTATAAACTATAGAGAATCCTAGCTCTTATAGCGGGGACTATTAATAATATAAAGTTATAAATGTGAAATTCACTTGTATACAATATAGAGAATCCTAGTCTTATAGCGGGGACTGTAATAATATGAAGGGTATAAATGAGGAAATCATCACTCTGTATACACCATAGAGAATCCTAGCCTTATAGCGGGGACTTTAGTAATATGAAGGGTATAAATGAGGGTGATTTCACTTGTACACATAGGGAATCCTAGTCCTTATGCGGGGGACTGTAATAATACAGGTATAAATAGGGATATTCACTCTGTATACACTATAGAGAATCCTAGCCTTATAGCACGGGACTGTAATAATATGAGGGTATAAAGAGGATATTCACTCTGTATACACTATGAGATCCTAGTCCTATAGCGGGGACTGTAATAATAGAAGGGTATAAATGAGGAATATTCACTCTGTATACACTATAGAGAATCCAGGTTCTTAACGCGGGGACTGTAATAATACGAAGGGTATAAAGAGGAATATTCACTCTGTAAACTATAGAGAATCCTGGTCTTATAGCGGGGGACTGTAATAATACGAAGGGTATAAATGAAGAATATTCACTCTGTATACACTATAGAGATCCTAGTCCTTATAGCGGGGACTGTAATAATATGAAGGGTATAAATGAGGAATATTCACTCTGTATACACCATAGAGAATCCTAGTCCTTATAGCGGGGACTGTAATAATATGAAGGGTATAAATGAGGGATTCACTCTGTATACACTATAGAGAATCCAGTCCTTATAGCGGGGATGTAATAATACGAAGGGTATAAATGAGGATATTCACTCTGTATACACTATAGAGAATCCTAGACCTTATAGCGGGGACTGTAATAATACGAAGGGTATAAATGAGGGAATATTCACTCTGTATACCTATAGAGAGTCCTAGTCCTTATAGAGGGGACT
Organism: Hymenochirus boettgeri; assembly: GCA_019447015.1. NCBI lineage: Eukaryota > Metazoa > Chordata > Amphibia > Anura > Pipidae > Hymenochirus > Hymenochirus boettgeri. The sequence goes on along the minus strand of JAACNH010001390.1, from coordinate 8,761 downwards.
GTAATAATACGAAGGGTATAAATGAGGAAAAATTCACTCTGTATACCATATAGAGAATCCGGTCCTTATAGCGGGGACTGTAATATACGAAGGGTATAAATGAAGAATATTCACTCTGTATACACTATAGAGAATCCTAGTCTTATAGCGGGGACTGTAATAATCGAAGGGTTATAAATGAGGATATTCACTCTGTATACACTATAGAGAATCCAAGTCCTTATAGCAGGGGGACGTAATAATATGAAGGATATAAAATATTCACTCTGTCACTATAGAGAATCCTAGTCCTTATAGCGGGGACTGTAATAATATGAAGGGTATTAAATGAGAATATTCACTCTGTATTCACTAGTAGAATCCTAGTCCTTATAGAGGGACTGTAATAATATGAGGATATAAATGAGAAATATTCACTCTGTATTCATAGAGAGAATCTAGTCCTATAGCGGGACTGTAATAATAGAAGGGTATAAATGAGGAATATTCACTCTGTATACACTATAGAGAATCCTAGTCCTATAGCGGGGGACGTAATAATAGAAGGGTATAAATGAGGAATATTCACTCTGTATCACTATAGAGAATCCTAGTCTTATAGCGGGGACTGTAATAATAGAAGGGTATAAATGAGGAAATATTAACTCTGTATTCACTATAGAGAATCCTAGTCCTTATAGCGGGGACTGTAATTATAGAAGGGTATAAATGAGGAATATTCACTCTGTATACACTATAGAGAATCCTAGTCCCTATAGCGGGGACTGTAATAATACGAAGGGTATAAATGAGGAATATTCACTCTGTGTTCACTATAGAGAATCCTAGTCCTTATAGCAGGGACTGTAATAATATGAATTGTATAAATGAGTAATATTCACTCTGTATCACTATAGAGAATCCTAGTCCTTATAGCGGGGACTGTAATATACAAGGGTATAAATGAGGAATATTCACTCTGTATACACTATAGAGAATCCTAGTCCTTATAGTGGGGACTGTAATATTACGAAGGGTATAAATGAGGAATATTCACTCTGTATACACTATAGAGAATCCTGTCCTTATAGGGGACTGTAATAATACGAAGGGTATAAATGAGGATATTCACTCTGTATACACTATAGAGAATCCTAGTCCTTATAGCGGGCTGTAATAATATGAAGGGTATAAATGAGGAATATTCACTCTGTATAAACTATAGAGAATCCTAGTCCTTTATAGCGGGGACTATAATAATATAAGGGTATAAATGGGAAATTCACTCTGTATACACTATAGAGAATCCTATGTTCTTATAGCGGGGACTGTAATAATATCGAAGGGTATAAATGAGGAATATTCACTCTGTATACACTATAGAGAATCCTGAGTCCTTATAGGGGGACTGAATAATACGAGGGAATAAATGAGAAATATTCACTCTGTATACACTATAGAGAATCCTAGTCCTTATAGTGGGGACTGTAAAATATAAAGGGTATAAATGAGGAATATTCACTCTATACACCATAGAGAATCCTAGTCCTTATAGCGGGGACTGTAATAATATGAAGGGAAATGAGGGATATTCACTCTGTATACACTATAGAGAATCCAGTCCTTATAGCGGGGACTGTAATAATACGAGGGTTATAAATGAGGGTATTCACTCTGTATACACTATAGAGAATCCTAGTACCTTATAGCGGGGACGTAATAATAGAAGGGTATTAAATGAGGGAATTTCACTCGGATACACTATAGAGATCCTAGTCCTTATAGGCGGGACTGTAAATAATACGAAGGGTATAAATGAGGAAAATCACTCTGTATACACTATAGAGAATCCTAGTCTATAGCGGGGACTGTAATAATACAAGGGATTAAATGAGGAGATATTCACTCTGTATACACTATAGAGAATCCTAGTCCTTATAGCGGGGACTGTAATAATAGAGGGTATAAATGAGGAATATCACTTGTATACACTATAGAGAATCCAAGTCCTTATAGCAGGGACGTAATATATGAAGGGATATAAAATATTTACTCTGATCACTATAGAGAATCCTAGTCCTTATAGCAGGGACTGTAATAATATAAGGGATAAATGAGAGAATATTCACTCTGTATCACTATAGAGAATCCTAGTCCTTATAGCAGGACTGTAATAATATGAAGGGTATAAATGAGGAATATTCACTCTGTTATCACTATAGAGAATCTTAGTCCTTATAGCGGGGACTGTAAAATAGAAGGGTATAAATGAGGAATATTCACTCTGTATACACTATAGAGAATCCAGTCCTTATAGCGGGGACTGTAATAATACGAAGGGTTATAAATGAGGAATATTCACTCTGTATTCACTATAGAGAATCCTAGTCCTTATAGGGGGGAATGTATATATACGAGGGTATAAATGAGGAATATTACTCTGTATCACTATAGAGAATCCTAGTCCTTATAGCGGGGACTGTAATAATACGAAGGGTATAAATGAGGAAATTCACTCTGATACATATAGAGAATCCTAGTCCTATAGCGGGACTGTAATAATACGAAGGGTATAAATGAGGAATATTTCACTCTGTTTCACTATAGAGAACCTAGTCCTTATAGCAGGGGACGATAATAATATGAAGGGTATAAATGAGTAATATTCACTCTGTATTCACTATAGAGAATCCTAGTCCTATAGCGGGGACTGTATAATTAAAAGGGTATAAAATGAGGAATATTACTCGTATACACTATAGAGAATCCTAGTCCTTATAGTGGGGACTGTAATAACGAAGGGTATAAATGAGGAATTTCACTCTGTATACACTATAGAGAACTCTAGTCCTTATAGTGGGGACTGTAATAATAGAAGGGTATAAATGAGGAATATTCACTCTGTATACACTATAGAGAATCCTAGTCCTTATAGCGGGGACTGTAAAATACGAAGGGTATAAAATGAGGGAATATCACTCTGTATACCACTATAGAGAACTAGTCCTTATCGAGGGACTGTAAAATATGAAGGGTATAAATGAGGGATAATTCACTGTATACTATTTAGAGAATCCTAGTCCTTATAGCAGGGACTGTAATAATATGAAGGGTATAAATGAGAATATTCACTCTTATTTACTATAGAGAATCCTAGTCCTTTAGAAGGGACGTAATAATAGGAAGGGGATTAAATGAGAAGGATATTCACTCTGTATTCACTATAGAATCCTAGTCTTTATAGCAGGGACTGTAATAATATGAAGCATATAAAATATTCACTCTGTATTCACTATAGAGAATCCTAGTCCTTATAGCAGGGACTGTAATAATATGAAGGATAAATGAGAAATTCACTCTGTATTACTATAGAGAATCCTAGTCCTTATAGCAGGACGAATAATAGAAGGATATAATGAGAATATTCACTCTGTATCACTATAGAGAATCCAGTCCTATAGCAGGGACTGTAATATATGGGATATAAATGAGAGAAATAATCACTCTGTATTCACTATAGAGAATCCTAGACCTTATAGCAGGGAATGTAATAATATGAAGGGTATAAATGAGGAATATTTACTTGTATTACACTATGAGAATCCTAGCCTTATAGCAGGGACTGTAATAATATGAGGGCTATAAATGAGGAATATTCACTCTGATTCACTATAGAGAATCCTAGTCCTTTATAGCGGGACTGTAATATATACGAAGGGTAATAAATGAGGAATATTCATCTGTATTGCTCAGAGAATCCTATTCCTTATAGAGGGAATGAATAATATGAAGGCTATAAATGAGGAATATTCACTCTTTAACACTATAGAGAATCCTAGTCCTTATAGCGGGGACTGTAATAATATAAGGCATAAATGAGGAATATTCACTCTGTATTCACTATAGAGAACCTAGTCCTTATAGCGGGGACTGTAATAATCGAAGGGTATAAATGAGGAATATTCACTCGTATTCACTATAGAGAATCCTAGTCCTTTTAGCAGGGGACTGTAAAATATGAAGGGTATAAATGAGAATATTCACTCTGTATTCCACTATAGAGAATCTTAGGCTTATAGCAGGGATGTAATAATATGAAGGGTAAATGCATGGAATATTCCTCCCTGCTGTAAGGACCAGGATTCTCTATAGTATACAGAGTGAACATTCCTCATTTATACCTTCATTTATTACAGTCCCCGTATAAGGTAGGTTCTCTATGTGAATACAGAGTGGATATTCCTCATTTACCCTTCATATTATTACAGTCCCCGCCATAAGGACTAGGATTCTCTATAGTGGATACAGAGTGAATATCCTCATTATACCCTTCATATTTTACAGTCCCCGCTATAAGGACTAGGATTCTCTAGAGTGTATACAGAGTGAAATATTCCTCATTATATACTTCATATTATTTACAGTCCCCGCTATAAGGATAGGATTCTCTATAGTGTATACAGAGGAATATCCCTCAGTTATACCTCTTCATATTATTACAGTCCCGCTATAAGGACTAGGATCTCTATATGTGAATACAGAGTGAATATCCCATTTATACCTTCATATTATTACAGTCCCCCGCTATAAGGACTAGGATTCTCTATAGTGAATACAGAGTGAATATTCCTCATTTATACCCTTCATATTATACAGTCCCGCTATAAGGACTAGGATCTCTTATAGTGTATACAGAGTGGATATTCCTCATTATACCCTTCGATTATACAGTCCCCTATAAGAGGATTAGGATTCTCATAGTGATACAGAGTGAATATTCTCATTTATACCCTTCAATTATTACATGTCCCTGCTATAAGGACTAGGATTCTCTATAGTGTATAGAGTGAAATTACGTTTATACCCTTCATATTATTACTGTCCCTGCTATAAGGACTAGGATCCTAAAGGTATACAGAGTGAATATCCCTCATTATACCTTCATATGTATACAGTCCGTGCATAAGGTCTAGGATTCTCTATAGTGTATACGAGTGGAATATCCTCATTTATACCCTTCATTATACAGTCCCTGCTATAAGGACTAGGATTCTCTATAGTGTTACAGAGTGAAATATCCCTCTTATTACACCTTCATATTATACAGTCCCGCTATAAGGGGTATTGTCTTGTATAAAGAGAGGTATGGATTCAAGGGAGGAAAATGTAATTCACCCTCTTTACAAAGCATTGGTAAGGCCTCATTTGGAATATGCAGGGCAATTTTGGAATCCTGTGTACAAAAAGGACATCTTGGAAATGGTTCAGAAAAGGGCAACTAAATTAATAAGGGGATTGGGGGAGCTTGAATATGAAGAGAGACTGGAAAAGTTACAATTATGTATGCTGGGGCATTGTTCACCAATAGAACATGTCAGAGACCCGTGACATCCCTTAAGACTTGAAGAAAAAAGGTTTAGGCTTCAAATTGGGAAAGGGTTTGTCACTGTGAGAACGGTAAAGCTATGGAACTGTCTTCCAGTGGACGTTGTTATGGCAGGTTGATTGGTCAGTTTAATAAAAAGCTGGATGAGTTTCTGCAAACAAGGAATGTTACAAGTTACTGCAATTCCATATTAAAGGGGACATAAAGACAGAAGGTATAAAGCCACATGCTATACATGGGCCATACACAGACAACAGTAGATTCTCCTTTAATTCCTGTTCAAGGACAAATAATCTGAACATAAATGGACCAGTTTATGACAATTGTAGATATTGGAGCATTAACCCTCGGTGTCTTGTCACTATTGGATCTTAACGCGAATATTTGTACATAGGATTTTGTATCCAGACACCACACTGCCACCTGTCTGTCCATACACAGAGAGATGGGATTGTATCAGGATATCAACAACTGCCTATAACCTGCCTCCTGTCTGTCCATACACAGAGAGATGGGATTGTATCAGGATATCACCACATTGCCTATAAACTGCCCCCGTCTGTCCATACACAGAGAGATGGGATTGTATCAGGATATCACCACATTGCCTATAACCTGGCCCCTGTTGTCCATACACAGAGAGATGGGATTGTATCAGGATATCACCACATTGCCTATAACCTGCCCCCTGTCTGTCCATACACAGAGAGATGGGATTGTATCAGGATATCACCACATTGCCTATAACCTGCTCCGTCTGTCCATACACAGAAGAGAGGTGTATCAGGATATCACCACATTGCCTATAACCTGCCTCCTGTCTGTCCATACACAGAGAGATGGATATGTGATCAGGATATCACCACATTGCCTAAACCTGCCCCTGTCTGCCAACACAGAGAGATGGGATTGTATCACGGATATCACCACATGCCTAAACTGCCCCTGTCTGTCCATACACAGAGAGATGGGATTGATCAGGATATCACCACATTGCCTATAACCTGACCTGTCTGTCCATACACAGAGAGATGGGATTGTATCAGGATATCACCCCATTGCCTATAACCTGCCTCCTGTCGTCCATACACAGAGAGATGGGATTGTATAGGATACACCACATTGCCTATAACTGCCTCCTGTCTGTCCATACACAGAGAGATGGGATTGTATCAGGATATCACCACATTGCCTATAACTGCCCCGTTGTCCATACACAGAGAGATTGGATGTATCAGGATATCACCACATTGCCTATAACCTGCCCCGTCTGTCCATACACAGAGAGATGGGATTGTATCAGGATATCACCACATTGCCTATAACCTGCCTCCTGTCTGTCCATACACAGAGAGATGGGATTGTATCAGGATCTACCATTGCCTATAACCTGCCTCCTGTCTGTCCATACACAGAGAGATGGGATTGTATCAGGATATCACCACATTGCCTATAACCTGCCCTGTCTGTCCAACACAGAGAGATGGGATTGTATCAGGATTCACCACATTGCCATAACCTGCACCTGTCTGTCATACACAGAGAGATGGGATTGTATCAGGATATCACCACATTGCCTAAACCTGCCCTGTATGTCATACACAGAGAGAGGGATTGTATCAGGATATCACCATTGCCATAACCTGCCTCCTCTGTCCATACACAGAGAGATGGGATTGTATCAGGATTCACCACATTGCTATAACTGCCCCGTCTGTCCATACACAGAGAGATGGAATTGTATCAGGATATCACCACATTGCCTATAACCTGCCTCCTGTCTGTCCATACACAGAGAGATGGGATTGTATCAGGATATCACCACATTGGCCTATAACCTGCCTCCTGTCGTCCATACACAGAGAGATGGGATTGTATCAGGAATATCACCACATGCCTATAACCTGCCTCCTGTCTGTCCATACACAGAGATGGGATTGGTATCAGGATATCCCACATTGCCATAACCTGCCTCCTGTCTGTCCATACACAGAGAGATGGGATTTTATCAGGATATCACCCATTGCCTATAACCTGCCCTCCTGTCTGTCCATACACAGAGAGATGGGATTGTATCAGGATATCACCACAGCCATAAACCTGCCCCTGTCTGTCCATACACAAGAGAGAGGGATTGTATCAGGATATCACCACATTGCATAACCTGCCTCCTGGCTGTCCATACACAGAGAGATGGGATTGTTAGGATATCACCACATTGCCTAAACCTGCCCCCTGTCTGTCCATACACAGAGAGATGGGATTGTATCAGGATATCCACACATTGCCTATAACCTGCCTCCTGTCTGTCCATACACAGAGAGATGGGATTGTATAGGATATCACCACATTGCCTATAACCTGCCCCCTGTCGTCCATACACAGAGAGATGGGATTGTATCAGGATATCCCCACATGCTATAACCTGCCCCTGTCTGCCATACAAAGAGAGATGGGATTGTATCAGGATATCACCACATTGCCATAACTGCCCCCTGTCTGTCCATACACAGAGAGATGGGATTGTATCAGGATATCACCACATTGCCTAAACCTGCCCCGTTGTCCATACACAGAGAGATGGGATTGTATCAGGATATCACCACATTGCCTATAACTGCCCCTGTGTCCTACACAGAGAGATGGGATGTTTAGGATATCACCACATTGCCTATAACCTGCCCCTGTCGTCCATACACAGAGAGATGGGATTGTATCAGGATATCACCACATTGCCTATAACCTGCCCTCCTGTCTGTCCATACAAAGAGAGATGGGATTGTATCAGGATATCACCACATTCTATAACCTGCCACCTGCCTTCCCGTCCATACACAGAGAGATGGGATTGTATCAGGATATCACCACATTGCCTATAACTGCCCTGTCTGTCCATACACAGAGGAATGGGATTGTATCAGGATATCACCACATTGCCTATAAACTGCTCCTGTCTGTCCAACACAGAGAGATGGGATTGTTCAGGATATCACCACATTGCCTATAACCTGCCCTGTCTGTCCATACACAGAGAGATGGATTGTATCAGGATATCACCACATTGCCTATAACCTGCCTCCTGTCTGTCCATACACGAGAGAGATGGGATTGTATCAGGATATCACCACATTGCCTATAACCTGCCCCCTGTCTGTCCATACACAGAGAGATGGGATTGTATCAGGATATCACCACATTGCCTATAACCTGCCTCCTGTCGTCCATACACAGAGAGATGGGATTGTATCAGGATATCACCACATTGCCTAAACCTGCCCCACCTGTCTGTCCATACAAGAGAGATGGGATTGTATCAGGATATCACCACATTGCCTATAACCTGCCTCCTGTCTGTCCATACACAGAGAGATGGGATTGTATCAGGATATCAACCAC
>JAACNH010001389.1:0-80123 GCA_019447015.1 Hymenochirus boettgeri | reverse complement strand
CTGTGTTATCGCAAAGTGGTGTCCATTGGTTTTAATGATCTGTGTGTTCACTCCTATGAGCACAGAGGTTTGACATTGCACTAAAACATTCCCTAGTATGAATGAGCCTTAATGAGAACCTAAAACCAAAGTATTTTGAACTTAGTTCTTCCTTTTAGTTTGCCAAACCATGATGCTGGGGGATCCTGCAATGCACATTCCGCGTGCTTCACAATAAACGGGTTAATCCCACATTAAAGCAGTCTGTGTTGTCTATTTCCTATTGGAGACATGTGACCATAATAAAACTAAATACACATGTTACCCCGTGTCCCATGCAGTTTCCCATCACACTGCTCACATCCTGCCATTAACGGTGTCTCTACTACAGGGAACCCATTTTCTTTTAGACTGTGTTCCCAATTAGCACCCAATACAAGCTACAATGACGTGGGAGACATTTTTCCATAAACCCCTAATGTGATGTTGAAGGGGCTGCTTAATATCAGATCTTGTGTAATTGTTTTCCAGCCTTTATGCACTTTTCTCTTTCTAACAGAGCGACTGGGACCCCCATTGGACATCCATCTTGAAGCCCTGAATTGTACGGCTTTCAGTGTACAGTGGAGAATGCCAAGGCAGCACGCCAGTACGATCTCCGGCTACACGGTGGGTAAATTGGTGCCGTAAAGTAGACAATTAAGAAAATTCTCAAATCTGAACAGCGTGATTGGTTTAATGGATATTTCTGAAACACTTGTTGATTGGATCATGCAGTAAGGTTGGAAAATCATGGTGCCTTGTGTGGCTTTTCATAGACCGCAAAATTACGTCACTGCCAATTACTTATGACCTCAGCAAAAGCCGGATGCTTTACAGCTGTGCCTGCTCACAAAGAGCTCCCAAAGCCGTAAAAGAGACGACAATTGCAGAGAGGGATTGGGGGACTAAAGAATAAATATCTGATGTTAAGTTTGTGGGGATATTAAGTGTAAGGTTAAAATTTTGGTTTGGGAGGTGAACATGCCCTTTAAATCACAGGCAGCTTTTTTCACCTTTAATTAAATAAGCACAACGTTGTGTTTGTACCATTTCCAGTTAAAGGAAACCATAACATAACACTATACACATAAGCTGCCTGTCCTGCTAACAATCCCATTGAGTAGTCAGCGCAGGTCATATCAGGCTTAGCAATGTATCTTGTCCACTGTCATCATGTTTTACGAACTAAAGAGTGAACCCTTCCTCCTTATTCCTGCTGGGAAAATATTTGAAACGCGTGGCTATAAAGAAGAAATCTGAGTTACATTTAACGAGTACCAAACAGGTAATAGACAGGGTTTATAAATAATTTAGCGGGTCGGCTGGCAGAGCAGCCTGCGGGTATTGGAATCCAGCGTGAGGTGGGAACAATTACAGTTATTGATGAAAAATTAAATTAGAAACTTTTAACACTTCGCAAATAGAATCCAAATGCTGGCGGCAAATTAACGCCATTCACCCTTCCTTCCGCCACGTATACCCACGGGGCTATGGACAATCTAAAAACCGTCTGATCTACTGAGACAGAAAATGAGTTTATCCCCCCGAGTCACTTACATAGAGTAATGGCTTCTTCTCTTGTCTGTCTCTTTGTTATACGACTTATCACATAATTAACACAATGGGGATAGATAAATGGCTCCATAGGAATCTGCTGTAAGATGGAGGAACAGAAAAATATACACATATATATCTATAGAGGAAATGTTATTATTGGTGAAGGTGTAATGGGTATATAGTCCATCACTGAGAGGTGGAAGTGCTTTGCCCATGCAATTACCTACTGCGCATTGTGATAGGAAGAGATTAACCCAATGTGACTATAGTACAAAAGTCTAATGGTGGCCATACACACAGCGATCACGATCATACAATATTGTTGGATCGTTTATGGACAATCGTACGATGATCTCACAACAATTTTTTCATCACAATGTAGGGATTTGTTCCATTTATGGCCACAGTAAAACCTGAGCTCACCATTGTTTGACATTGCCGATGATGCCATGGTATGGATTTTAGATCAATGCCATATGAAGTATAGTATAGTATAGTAGTATAGTATAGTATAGTATTTATGGTTGAATAAAGACATCCAGTTTAACCCACTCAGCAATACTCAAATTTCCTGCCTAACTGTTGATCCAGAGGAAGGCAAAAAAAACCCCCACCAGAATTATGAATGGAAAAAATTCCTTCCTGACTCCAAGTGGCATCTCCTCCCTGTCACGCCCCCTTTTTGTGCACTACGCCCCTGGACCGCCCACCTCACACCCACAACCCCACCTCCTCCCACCTCGCCCTGCCCAAGATGTGACGTAAATGATGTCACGCCCCCTCTCACCCCCTGCCCACAAGTACATAGTGGCAGGGTGGGATGTCTGCTACTTTATGTATCAATACCCGTAACATTCCTTGTTTTCAGAAACTCATCCTGCCGTCATCATGTCCAATAAGAGACCGTTCCATAGTTTTACAGTTCTCACAGTTAAAAACCCTAACTTAAAGACTAGACTTCTTTTTCTTCTTCTTCCAGTCTTAAGGGATGTCCTCGTGTCCTCTGACATGTTCTTTTGGTGAACAATGCCCCAGATAGTTTATTGTATGGCCCGTTAATGTATTTATACACAGTAATCATATCCCCACGCAAGCGCCTTTTCTCCAGCGTACATAATTGTAACTTTTCCAGTCTCTCTTCATATTCAAGCTCCCCCAATTCCCTTATTAATTTAGTTGCCCTTCTCTGAACCCTTTCCTTTTCAAAGATGTCCTTTTTGTACACAGGATTCCAAAATTGCACTGCATCTTCCAAATGAGGCCTTACCAATGCTTTGTAAAGAGGGAGAATTACATTTTCCTCCCTTGAATCCATACCTCTCTTTATACAAGACAATGCAGAATGGTTGAATGCAGAGGACAAAACAGTATCATTATACTGAATTGAGTTGCGTTAAGTCCCATCTGCTTGGCCAATCACACGGCAGTCAAGGGGAAGGAATATCAAAATTTCAAGATTTTTTTTTTTTTTAATGTTTTGGGACTTTGCCGAATTCAACATACTACAGAAAAATATATAGAGAAAAATCGCTAGGTTTGCTTGGCCTGAAAATTCCTTGTCTGTTTTGTCTGATGTGTCTGGTTACATTTTTATTATGAAAGTGAACTGTCATGTCACACGCTAACCTGTCTTTTGTTTTTCAGGTTTTCTACACTGAGGTCATTAATGGGAGACATGTAAAGCAGCTAACACAGGATGTTCCCGTTAAACTAGACATGATGAACCTGGTAAGTTATTAAACTCTGGGAAAAGGCTGAGGCCACACTGTAGCGCTTAAAAGCGCACCCGAAACTGGCACGCAGTTCGGATTGGATTTTAACCCACTGTGTAGTGTTAAAAAATCCTTACCTTACATCTCTGCTCCAAATGGTTCTCCTGCAGTATCTGTTCAAAGTCTAAGAAACTGAAGAGTAGGAGCTGTCTGTGTGTCTTTGTGTCATCTGGCCTCTGCTTCAGCCTTGTCCTCAGTAAGGACTGTGACATGCGTAGGGGATCCCTCTTTGGTGCCTGGTCCACCTCCAAAAATTTTTAAAGGGCATGTCCACCCCCCAAACTAAAATTTAACCCACTACTGGCCCCACTGTACAATTTAAGAAAATCCTTACCTTACATCCCTGCTTATGGTTCTCCTGCAGTGACTGTCCAAAGTCCAGGAAACTGGAGGGTAGGAGCTGTCTTCCTGTCCAAACATTTCTGCCTCTGATCTGTCCTCTAAGTTGCTGCTGGCATGCGCAGAGGAGTCCTTTCCCCCCCTCCCTCCTAATCCTGACATTGCTGGCTTTCATCTAGCGTGAAACCCTTTCTGTATATTGGACACCCCCTCTCACCCCCAACCAATATATTTTAACTGTAATCAGAACTCTACTTACAGATCCTCGCTCCCGCAGCATTCTGTCTTGCTGGCAACCAATCACAGCAGCAGCTGCTGGTCCTGCCCCCTGCGTGTAGTTCCGGCAGGCAGGGAGCCAGACCAGAACGACCCTGGTGCGAGGAGCTGTAAGTAGAGTTTGAAATCTATTTTTACATTTCCATTGTAGCTGTTGGGGCTGGAAGGGTATGCCCTACAATATATCAAAAAATACAATTGGGGGTGGAGATGCCCTTTAAATATATTGTAGGGCACCCTAGCCCACCCCCCAACCACCAGGTTCGTTTGTTAAAAAAAGAAGCAGAACTCTACTTACATTACTTCGTTCCCCCAGCACTCTGCAAGTCGGCAGCCACGTCTGTGATTGGCTGCCTCTCAGTCAATTGCAGACGCGGCTGCCGGTCGGGCCCTTGCTTGCAACTTCCAGCCAGTATGGGTCTGGGAACAATATATATTGTACAGTATATTAAAAGTTTTTTTTAGCAGGTGGACATGCACTTTAACTTACCTACCGGCGCTCCACTTTCAGCTTCTCTCCAACAGATGGTGTGCTGTCTCGACCACGATCCTATCCTTTGCGCATGCGCACCAATTTTAAAGATAGGAGCACATTTGGGACAGCGTGCCTGTAACAGACTGAATGTCTCAGAAACCCAATGGGTGATGTAAAGCTTATTTTTGTTTTGCTAAGCCTGTGGGTCTGATAAATGAGGGTCAACGCGGATTAAAGGCTGAACTCTCTTTAGCAGTTTATAGATGTCTTTGTTGTGTAGAGATGCTGTGCATTAAATGTTGCCTTGGGTTGTGATTTCCTGTTTGTATGTGTATTTTATTTCCCTGGGTGCCAGTCATGTGTCCAGATGCACATTTCCCTGTTGGAAGCCACTTATTGTATCTGGACACGTAACGTGGAAGTCACAGTGAGGATTTTAATAAACACAGGTTCTTTATATTTCCTTCGTAGGGCCAACTTGACGCGCTGGTGACTTTCGTAAGTACCTTTAATTACACAGCTGGATACCAGTCTTTTAATGTGAGCGTGGTGTTTACATGGCGTGATGGACAGAAAGCTTTTACCTTCCTCTCTAATTAAAACAGGCCCATGATATGACATATCCTTGCTTATTGGATTGATCATTTCCTCTGTCAATTAAAACTGCATGAAAGATTTAAACTCTTATTTAAAGGGCAAGTAGAACATAACCGCACATAGCTTTCTAACTTCTTCCTTTTAACCGTGTCAGCTGTAACAGTGTGCTGACTCAGAAGAAACTCATTTCCTGCATTAGATGGAGAAATCTGCAATATATCTATCGCCCCATCTGGAACAGATCCAAGCAATGTTTGTACAGTGACTTATTGAGGTTAACTTCAATGATATTGTTGTTTCCTTACCCCAGGGCGTTACGTGACGCCCGAACTTTATCATTGTGTTATACTTGCCCTTTAAACCTGTAGTCGGTTAGGTCTAGGCCACACTTGCGCAATTTTTTTTGCTCTCCCGTTTGCAATATTAGATTGATTCTACGTTCGATCATGGGATCATTTTTATATTGGGCCACCAACTCGATTTAGTGGCAATGCTCCCTGGCCCAGGGGCGTAGCTACCAGGGGTGCAGGGGTTGCGACCACACCAGGCCCTTGGCCAGGGAGGTGCCCCATTTTGTGCTAAGGTTCCAAAACTACCAGTCTGTGTGCCAACTGTTTTACCAGTGGTCTGTATTACAAAGCATTTTTACCATTGTCTGTGTGCCAAGCATTTAACCAGTGCCTGGCTGTGTGCAGTGCCAGTTTCCCAACCAGTTTATCAGTGTCTGCATGCCAAGCATTTAACCAGTCTTTGTGCCAACTATTTTACCAGTGGTTATATACAAAGCATTTTACCAATGATTATTTGGTTTGCGGTGCTGATTTGTGTTTGCGGCGGTGTTGGGGGGTCCATGCCCAAATTTTGCATCAGGGCCCATAAGTCTGTAGCTACGTCACTGCCCTGGCCCATCCATTTTGTGATTGAATGCCAATTGGGCAGCCCAGGCAGTTGTCAGGACGTTGCAGGAAGGTTGCTTAGTTTTTGGCCGGCATTAGACGCTTCTTTATACTGATGTATATTGTCACTACATGACAAATCTATCTGCCGTTATGTGGTCCCATCACCTTTTTGTTGTGAATGACGTTTGGCACTTTTTTACTTGACATTTTTGTAAAAAAAAAATGTTTTTCTTTCTCTCCAATCAGGAAGTAATCCTTGGTGATTTAAATCCAGCCACCCTGCACCGGGTTAGTGTAGGAGCTTACAGCTGGGCAGGGAAGGGTAGAGCAAGTATGCCACGGGACGTGTCCACGTTACCTCAAGGTAAATGTCTCATTTTACCCACTAAAGTTTTATTTCTGTGTATATTTTACATATGTGTGGCTAGGCCCAATCAGTTGGAGAGATGTCCCATGTGTGTATGCAATAAATGTTCCTGAAAGGGAGATTCAATAAAAGTTCTTGGGGGACATTCAATATGGCCCAAATCCTTCTTAAACCCACATTAACCAGAAGAAATTTCGGGTTAACATGAGTTTTAGATTGATTTTAGAGCACAGTTCATTTCCAAATATGTGCTAACAAGCCAAAACCCCCACCGAAACGATACGGGTTGTGAAATGTTTAAGTCACGCTCCTTACCTTAGCCCGATCTCGTAACGAGGTAATCTCATTTACGTCAGGTATTGTATCACGGGATCAGGCTAAGGTAAGTAACGCGGCTTTACGTATTGGATCTCCCCGCTCATCGTTAAAAAATGGTGCTAATTTTGCCCCAACCAATCAGATGTTAGCTTTCAAATGTTAAAAAATATCTAGATCCAGCTTTAAATGGCTTCAGAAGTTCAGCTCGAGATCTGACCCAGACAAGTTCTTCCCTTATCCACCCATGTGCTTCCTCTGCCTCCCTGTTTGTGTCTATCCAACCAGGGGCACAAGATTCTGGCCTTGTTGATGTTTCATGAGGAACCTTGACATGCAACAATCCCGGCCGTACGATATAACGGTATTCTGATACCGTACATTCGCCGGATCGTGTATGGACGATGGGACTATAATTTTTCCTAACCTTAATTTTTTTATCGGGCCAGTTGAAAGTTTTTTGCCCAACGGCCATTCCAATTCTACAACACGCAGATCGTGCATTTGGATTGTACCTTTAAGGTGCCCATACATTAGAACTTACCTACAATCACCAATCCTGCGACATTCAATCAATTCTTCAGGAACCTCCTTTCTGGTTCGTCTTTGTGACCAACATACAATCGTGAGGACCCATTTATTTTGCGATCGTATGTTGGTCACTTAGAAGGACCGGAAAGGCAGTTACTGAAGAATTGATTGAATGTCGCGGGATTAGTCAGGGCAGGTAAGTTCTAATGTATGGACACCTTTAATATGAATGGTTGAAGTACGGTGGTTTAATGAATTGCCCATTTCTTGTGGTGTGTTTGTGTATTAGTTTGCCTTAATCATTCGTATCCCACAATCCCTGTGATCTATGATCCTACTGATATCAGAGACATTTCCAAGCTGTTCAATTACCTACAAATCATCATTACAAACAGCAATGTTCCAATTGATTTCTCTTTCTTTATGGCTTGTTGTGGCGATAGCTCACCAATAAGCATCTGCTGATGTGGATGAATCTAATAAATGGATGGCTGTAATTCCTCCTGCAGTTTTATTTGTTCCTATAGGATTTCTAAAAGGCCTTTTATATTGTTGTAAACCCCCGATTGGAATCAGTGCATTGACTGGCTATCTTCTGATCTATGTCCTTCAGAGCAATGCTTGTCCCCCGACTCCCCCGCACAGCCTAAGGTTGTGGTCGTGTCAGATACAGAAGTCGCCGTTTCGTGGAAACAGAACACCAGCGAGGGGGCTCCACCTGTTCAGTATTACACTCTACAATATATCAGGTGTGTTTTGAATTCAACTTCTACAACTAAAACTGTTGTGTGTTTTGTGCTATTGTGTAAGAAATCTTCCTGAATGGTTCCTTGCTTCCCAGATCCAGCTTTAAATAGCTCCAGAAGTTCAGCTTCAGATCTGCCCCAGAAACTTAAAACCTTTAAGAACAATGGTAGTGTTGTTGCTCCACCCCCCTTCTGGCCCAGGGCCTAACCAATGGGATCTGCATGATCTGCAAGAAGCTCTTTTCTCCATCTTTGATGGTTTCAGGAACCTGCTGGGTCCATTCCGTCTGTGGGTTTACAAAACAAAAAGCTGAAAACCAAAAACTTTCTACAGTTTTGGGTTGAAATTTCTGTAGCAGTTTCGCCCATCAAAATTTTTGGGTCTGAAACAAGTGGTTACAACCAGAACCAAGACGAAAATACTGCATATTCCTAATGGTTTGTAGCTGATCTCTGGCTGCATATTCAATGCAACAACATTTGTGCTCCTTCATACAGGAACCAGTACAGTAACCTGAAGGAACCAATCCCATGTTTGCTTCATTATTTTCTACCTGCATAAGACAAATTAAAGTTACGTTTTGATTGGTTGTAATGGATTACTGACACTGAGTAAATTTTTCCTTGTTTCACTTGGATGATTTTGCTTTGCTTAGCACTTGCTTACCATACACATAAGGTACCAAAACACTTACTTTGTGCTATAAAGTTCAAAGAAGAGAACACTAAAGGATGCTAAGGGAAAGGTTAAATTGCACATAAAAGTAGATTATGGTTGAATGATGGGTTATTACGGTATGCTGCTTTTGATTGGCTAAGAATCTTCTACAACACACACTAATGGGAGTACACCAATAGCAGGAATGGGGATTATTCTGTGTAGATGGGGTGAGCCAATGGTCTCCTTACTTTTTCATGTTCTATTTTTATCCATCGCAATGTTTAAATACTTGAGTGATTCACAGACCATTGGTGAAGCAGGGACCCAGGTGGATCAGAACTCTGTTTTATAAATAGAGAATTATAAACATGCAGTGAAGTATAGGGGAGTTACCATATTGCTTGGCTTGATTAAAGATAGACACATTACAAGAGTGCCTGAGCAGACAAATATGAGAAGGCAAGCAAACGTTTAGTCATTAAAATATGGACGCAGGTATATTTAATCTCTGTGTCTCCCATATCAATATTTAGCTTGCTATTAAAACTAAAATGGACTGCAATATGCAATTCATTTCAAAATCTATAGTAAGATCATATCTATTGTCTGCATTGTAATCAATACTGATTTTAAAAAAATATCTGTAATTATATAAACAATGACGGATGTAAAATATCTATGAGGGAATACGTGAATTCCTAGAAGGAAGATAATTGATGCCACTAAAATACTCAACGCCACAATTACTAAAAGAAATTAAAGGGGAAGTAATGGGTTAAACCAAGGCAGACAGACTTACAAGCATCTATCAAGGGTTAGCATGGATTTAAGAAGGGAATGCTGGTGGCTGCACTGGTTTTGCAAAAGTCGCAACCACTGCAATCAATTTAATATTGCGCTTGTGGCTTTTCTGCTTATAGCTGGCGCTAAAATCACACCAAGGGGGGAATTATGATCGGGATTTACCCAGAATCCATGTGCGTTATTAAAACCCACAAAAGCTTACACCTCTGGGTGACTAGCCCTGATTATTCTTACCACTAGCTGAACGTTACCAGCATTACAGAAAAGTTTCCCTCCATTCTGAGGGCCGTCTCATCTGACAGCTGATTAAACCATAAGTGCACCCTGCAGTAAAGGAACCCAGAATGGACCAAAGCAGAAGTTTACAATCTTGGTAATGTTCCCTGCACTCCTTAGGTCGTCTTATAGGTGCTGCTCCTCTTTACTGCTAACCACTAGCAGTTACTTATCCAGTAGCTTGTATTTGTTTGAAGAATGCACTCTAGAAGGCATGCACCTGAGGAAGGGGACACTCCCCAAAACATTGTCACTAATAAACTAGTAAAATGAACAAAGCCTTCTAGAGTGCGTTCTTCAAACAAATACAAGCTTACTGAAGCAGGAGTTTGTCCATGTTTACAGCAACACATCTTTTGTGTTGCTGAAAGTTATGTACCAATATACCCAACTGTATAAAGAATAAAATCACAATATGCAAGTAAATAATAGCATAAAGACATTATTCTGTCATTTCTACCACTTTAAGAAAAGCAGCTGTTCCATATGTCTGCACCTGGTAATAAAACTAAAACAAACAAACTGGATGAACTTGTACATTCACATAGAAACACTTACAGACGCTCAATGCTGCAACATAATCTATTTGCTAGCACTATGTGTGGGTTGTAGGCCAGTGATACACATCCTTGCCACTGTTATATCTAATCCTATATGCCAGATGACAAAATATTTGTGCTGGTTCAGTAACACAAACATATGGAGCCTGGTTTTAATTTGGACAGGGTTGGAATTGTAGGAAAGGCAAACAACCTCCAATACTATGTTACTATGTAACTGTTAGACAGACATTATGGGTTTTAAGGTGCGGTATAAAGGTTGGACTAGATGGACATATGTTTCTTTATACAACCTCCAATACTATGTTACTATGTAACTGTTTAGACAGACTTATGGGTGGGTATAAGGTTGGACTAGATGAACGTATGTCTTTATACAACCTCCAATACTATGTTACTATGTAACTGTTAGACAGACATTATGGGTAGGGTATAAAGGTTGGACTAGATGAACGTATGTCTTTATACAACCTCCAATACTATGTTACTATGTAACTGTTAGACAGACATTATGGGTGGGGTATAAAGGTTGGACTAGATGGAGTATGTCTTTATACCCTCCAATCTATGTTACTATGAACTGTTATACAGACATTATGGGTAGGGTATAAAGGTTGGACTAGATGGACGTATGTCTTTATACAACCTCCAATTCTATGTTACTATGTAACTGTTATACAGACATTATGGGTAGGGTATAAAGGTTGGACTAGATGGACGTATTTCTTTATACAACCTCCAATACTATGTTACTATGTAACTGTTAGACAGACATTATGGGTAGAGTATAAAGGTTGGACTAGATGGACGTATTTCTTTATACAACCTCCAATCTATGTTCTATGTAACTGTTAGACAGACAATGGGTAGGGTATAAAGGTTGGACTAGATGGACGTATGTCTTTATACAACTCCAATATCTATGTTACTATGTAACTGTTAGACAGACATTATGGGTGGGTATAAAGGTTGGACTAGATGACGTATTCTTTTATACAACCTCCAATACTATGTTACTATGTAACTGTTAGACAGACATTATGGGTAGGGTATAAAGGTTGGACTAGATGACGTATGTCTTTATACAACCTCCAATACTATGTTACTATGTAACTGTTAGACAGACATTATGGGTGGGTATAAAGGTTGGACTAGATGGACGTAGTCTTTATACAACCTCCAATCATGTTACTATGTAACTGTTAGACAGACATTATGGGTAGGGTATAAAGGTTGGACTAGATGGACATTGTCTTTATACAACCTCCAATACTATGTTACTATGTAACTGTTAGACAGACATTATGGGTAGTATAAAGGTTGGACTAGATGAGTATTCTTATACAACCTCCAAATATATGTTACTATGTAACGTTAGACAGACTTATGGGTAGGGTATAAAGGTTGGACTAGATGGATGATGTCTTTATACCAACCTCCAATACTATGTTACTATGTAACTGTTAGACAGACATTAGGGTAGGGTATAAGTTGGACTAGATGAACGTATGTCTTTATACAACCTCCATACTATTACTATGTAACTGTTAGACAGACATTATGGGTAGGGTATAAAGGTTGGACTAGATGGACGTATTGTCTTTATACAACCTCCAATACTATGTTATATGTAACTGTTAGACAGACATTATGGGTAGGTATAAAGGTTGGACTAGATGGACGTATGTCCTTATACAACCTCCAATATATGTTACTATGTAACTGTTAGACAGACATTATGGGTAGGGTATAAAGGTTGGACTGATGGAGTATGTCTTTATACAACCTCCAATCTATGTTACTATGTAACTGTTAGACAGACATTATGGGTAGGGTATAAAGGTTGGACTAGATGGACGTATGTCTTTACACACCTCCAATCATGTTCTATGTAACTGTAGACAGACATTAGTGGTAGGTATAAGGTGGACTTGATGGACGTATATGTCTTATAACACCTCCAATACTATGTTACTATGTAACTTTAGTAGACATATATGTAGGTATGGGTATAAAAAGTGGGACTAGATGGACGTATGTCTTTATACAACCTCAATACTATGTTACTATGTAAGTGTTAGACAGACATTATGGGTAGGTATAAAGGTTGGACTAGATGGAGTATGTCTTTATACAACTCCATAACTATGTTACTAGTAATGTTATACAGACATATATGGTAGGTATAAAGGTTGGACTAGATGGATCGTTTGTCTTTATACAACTCCAATACTATGTTACTATGTAACTGTTAGACAGACATTATGGGTAGGGTATAAAGGTTGGACTAGATGGACGTATGTCTTTATACAACTCCCAATACTATGTTACTATGTAACTGTTAGACAGACATTAGGTGGTGGTATAAAGGTGGACTAGATGAGGTAGTCTTTTATACAACCTCCAATACTATGTTTACATGAACTGTTATACAGACATTATAGGTGGAGTATAAAGGTTGGACTAGATGAGTATGTCTTTATACAACCTCCAATACTATGTTACTATATAACTGTTAACAGACATTATGGTGGGGTATAAAGGTGGACTAGATAGAGGTATGTCTTTATACAACCTCCAATACTATGTTACTATGTAACTGTTAACAGACATTATGGTGGGGTATAAAGGTTGGACTAGATAGACGTATGTCTTTATCAACCTCCAATACTATGTTACTATTAACTGTTATACAGGACATTAGGTGGGTATAAAGGTTGGACTAGATGGACGTATGTCTTTATACAACTCCAATACTATGTTACTATGTAACTGTTAGAAGAATTATGGGTAGGGTATAAAGGTTGGACTAGATGGACGTATGTCTTTATACAACCTCCAATACTATGTTACTATGTAACTGTTATACAGACATTATGGGGGGTATAGGTTGGACTAGATAGACGATGTCTTTATACAACCTCCAATACTATGTTACTATGTAAGTGTTAGACAGACATTATGGGTAGGGTATAAAGGTTGACTAGAGGACGTATGTCTTTATACAACCTCCAATACTATGTTACTATGTAAAATGTTAGACAGACATTGGGTAGGGTATAAAGGTTGGACTAGATGACGTATGTCTTTATACAACCTCAATACATGTACTATGTAATGTGTAGTACAGACATAGGGTAGGGTATAAAGTTGGACTAGATGGACGTATGTCTTTATACAACCTCAATACTATGTTACTATGTAACTGTTAGACAGACATTATGGGTAGGGGGATAAAGGTTTGACTAGATGGCGTATGTCTTTATACAACCTCCAATACTATGTTTACTATGTAAGTGTTAGACAGACATTATGGGTAGGGTATAAAGGTTGGACTAGATGATGTATGTCTTTATACAACCTCCAATACATGTTACTAGTAACTGTTAGACAGACATTATGGGTAGGGTATAAAGGTTGGACTAGAGGGCGTATGTCTTTATACAACCTCCAATACTATGTTACTATGAACTGTTAGACAGACATTATGGGTAGGTATAAAGGTTGGACTAGATGGACGTATGTCTTTATACAACCTCCAATACTATTACTATGTAACTGTTAGACAGACATTATGGGTAGGGTATAAAGGTTGGACTAGATGACGGTATGTCTTTATACAACCTCAAAACTATGTTACTATGTAACTGTTAGACAGACATTATGGGTAGGGTATAAAGGTTGGACTAGATGGACGTATGTCTTTATCAAACCTCAATACTATGTTACTATGTAACTGTTAACAGACATTATGGGTAGGGTATAAAGGTTGGACTAGATGGACGTATGTCTTTATACAACCTCCAATACTATGTTACTTATGTAACTGTTAGACAAGACATTATGGGTAGGGTATAAAAGGGTACTAGATGGACGTATGTCTTTAACAACCTCCAATACTATGTTACTATGTAACTGTTACAGACATAGGGTAGGGTATAAAGGTTGGACTAGATGAACGTATGTTCTATACAAACCCCAATACATGTTATACTATGTAACTGTTAGACAGACATATGGGTAGGGTATAAAGGTTGGACTAGATAGACGTATGTCTTTATACAACCTCCAATACTATGTTACTATGTAACTGTTAGACAGACATTATGGTTAGGGTATAAAGGTTGGACTAGATGGACGTATGTCTTTACACAACCTCCAATGCTATGTTACTATGTAACTGTTAGACAGACATTATGGGTAGGGTATAAAGGTGGGACTTGATGGACTTATGTCTTCATACAACCTCCAATACTATCTTACTATGTAACTGTTAGTAGACATTATGTATGCTAGACAGACATTATGGGTAGGGTATAAAGGTTGGACTAGATGGACGTATGTCTTTATACAACCTCCAATACTATGTTACTATGTAATGTAGGACAGACCATTATGGGTAGGGGTATAAAGGTTGGACTAGATGGATTTGTCTTTATAACCCTCCAATACTATGTTACTATGAACTGTTAACAGACATTATGGGTAGGGGTAAAGGTTGGACTAGATGGACGTATTCTTATACAACCTCCCAATCTATGTTACTATGTAACTGTTATACAGACATTATGGGTAGTAGGGTAAAGGTTGGACTAGATGGACGTATGTCTTATACAACTCCCAATACTATGTTACTATGTAACTGTTGAAAGACATTATGGGTAGGTATAAAGGTTGGATAGATGGACGTATTTCTTTATACAACCTCCAATACTATGTTCTATGTAACTGTTAGACAGACAATGGGTAGGTATAAAGGTTGGACTAGATGACGTATGTCTTTATACAACTCCAATACATGTTACTATGTAACTGTTAGACAGACATTATGGGTGGGTATAAAGGTTGGACTAGATGAGACGTATGTCTTTATACAACCTCCAATACTATGTTACTATGTAACTGTTAGACAGAATTATGGGTAGGGTATAAAGGTTGGACTAGATGACGTATGTCTTTATACAACCTCCAATACTATGTTACTATGTAACTGTTAGACAGACATTATGGGTGGGTATAAAGGTTGGACTAGATGGACGTAGTCTTTATACAACCTCCAATCATGTTACTATGTAACTGTTTAGACAGACATTATGGGTAGGGTATAAAGGTTGGACTAGATGGACATATGTCTTTATACAACCTCCAATACTATGTTACTATGTAACTGTTAGACAGACATTATGGGTGAGTATAAAGGTTGGACTAGATGGACGTATTCTTTATACAACCTCCATAAATATGTTACTATGTAACTGTTAGACAGACTTATGGGTAGGGTATAAAGGTTGGACTAGATGGATGATTGTCTTTATACAACCTCCAATACTATGTTACTATGTAACTGTTAGACAGACATTAGGGTAGGGTATAAAGGTTGGACTAGATGACGTATGTCTTTATACAACCTCCATACTATGTTACTATGTAACTGTTAGACAGACATTATAGGGTAGGTATAAAGGTTGGACTAGATGGACGTATTTCTTTATACAACCTCCAATACTATGTTACTATGTAACTGTTATGACAGACATTATGGGTAGGTATAAAGGTTGGACTAGATGGAGTATTCTTATACAACCTCCAATATATGTTACTATGTAACTGTTAGACAGACATTATGGGTAGGGTATAAAGGTTGGACTGATGGAGTATGTCTTTATACAACCTCCAATCTATGTTACTATGTAACTGTTAGACAGACATTATGGGTAGGGTATAAAGGTTGGACTAGATGGAGTAGTCTTTACACACCTCCAATCATGTTCTATGTAACTGTAGACAGACATTATGGTAGGTATAAGGTGGACTGATGACGATATGTCTTATAACACCTCCAATACTATGTTACTATGTAACTGTTATAGACATGTACAGAAGTATGGGTAGATAAAAGTGGGACTAGATGAGTATGTCTTTATACAACCTCCAATACTATGTTACTATGTAATGTTAGACAGACATTATGGGTAGTGTATAAAGGTTGGACTAGATGGACGTATGTCTTTATACAACTCCATACTATGTTACTAGTAATGTATATACGAGACATATATGGTAGGTATAAAGGTTGGACTAATGGAGTTGTCTTATACAACTCCAATACTATGTTACTATGTAACTGTTAGACAGACATTATGGGTAGGGTATAAAGGTGGACTAGATGGACGTATGTCTTTAACAAACTCCCAATACTATGTTACTATGTAACTGTTAACAGACATTATATGGGGGGTATAAAGGTGGACTAGATAGAGGTAGTCTTTATACAACCTCCAATACTATGTTACATGAACTGTTATACAGACATTATAGGTGGATATAAAGGTTGGACTAGATGAGTATGTCTTTATACAACCTCCAATACTATGTTACTATTTAACTGTTATACAGACATTATGGTGGGGTATAAAAGGTTGGACTAGATGAGGTATGTCTTTATACAACTCCAATACTATGTTACTATGTAACTGTTATACAGACATTATGGTGGGTATAAAGGTTGGACTAGATGACGTATGTCTTTATACAACCTCCAATACTATGTTACTATTAACTGTTATACAGACATTAGGGTGGGTATAAAGGTTGGACTAGAGGAGTATGTCTTTATACAACTCCAATACTATGTTACTATGTAACTGTTAGACAGAATTATGGGTAGGGTATAAAGGTTGGACTAGATGGACGTATGTCTTTATACAACCTCCAATACTATGTTACTATGTAACTGTTATACAGACATTATGGGGGTATAGGTTGGACTAGATAGACGTATGTCTTTATCAACCTCCAATACTATGTTACTATGTAATGTTAGACAGACATTATGGGTAGGGTATAAAGGTTGACTAGATGGACGTATGTCTTTATACAACCTCCAATACTATGTTACTATGTAAATGTTAGACAGACATTGGGAGGGTATAAAGGTTGGACTAGATGACGTATGTCTTTATACAACCTCAATACATGTACTATGTATGTATACAGACATATGGGTAGGGTATAAAGTTGGACTAGATGGACGTATGTCTTTATACAACCTCAATACTATGTTACTATGTAACTGTTAGACAGACATTATGGTAGGGGGATAAAGGTTTGACATAGATGGACGTATGTCTTTATACAACCTCCAATACTATGTTTACTATGTAATGTTAGAAGACATTATGGTGTAGGGTATAAAGGTTTGGACTAGATGGAGTATGTCTTTATACAACCTCCAATACATGGTACTATGTAACTGTTAGACAGACATTATGGGGTAGGGTATAAAGGTTGGACTAGAGGCGTATGTCTTTATACAACCTCCAATACTATGTTACTATGAACTGTTAGACAGACATTATGGGTAGGTATAAAGGTTGGATAGATGGACGTATGTCTTTATACAACCTCCAATACTATTACTATGTAACTGTTAGACAGACATTATGGGTAGGGTATAAAGGTGGACTAGATGACGTATGTCTTTATACAACCTCCAATAACTATGTTACTATGTAACTGTTAGACAGACATTATGGGTAGGGTATAAAGGTTGGACTAGAGGACGTATGTCTTTATCAAACCTCAAATACTATGTTACTATGTAACTGTTATACAGACATTATGGGTAGGGTATAAAGGTTGGACATAGATGGACGTATGTCTTTATACAACCTCCAATACTATGTTACTATATGTAACTGTTAGACAGACATTATGGGTAGGGTATAAAAGGGTACTAGATGGACGTATGTCTTTATACAACCTCCAATACTATGTTACTATGTAACTGTTAGACAGACATATGGGTAGGGATAAAGGTTGGACTAGATGGACGTAGTGTTTATACAACCCCAATACTATGTTACTATGTAACTGTTAGACAGACATTATGGGTAGGGTATAAAGGTTGGGTAGATGGACGTATGTCTTTATACAACCTCCAATCTATGTTACTATGTAACTGTTAGACAGACATTATGGTAGGGTATAAAGGGTGGACTAGATGACGTATGTCTTTATACAAACCTTCAATACTATGTTACTATGTAACTGTTAGACAGACATTATGGGTAGGGTATAAAGGTTGGACTAGATGGACTATGTCTTTAACAACCTCCAATACTATGTACATGTAACTGTTAACGACATTATGGGTAGGGTATAAAGGTTGGACTAGATCATGTATGTCTTTATACACTCAATACTATGTTTATAGTAACTGTTAGAAGACATTATGGTAGGGTATAAAGGTTGGACTAGATGGACGTATGTCTTTATATCAACCATCCAATACTATGTTACTATGTAACTGTTATACAGACATTATGGGTAGGGTATAAAGGTTGGACTAGATGGATGTATGTCCTTATACAACCTCCAATACTATGTTACTATGTAACTGTTATACAGACATTATTGGGGGGTAGGGTATAAAGGTTGGACTAGATGACGTATTTCTTATACAACCTCCAATACTATGTTACTATTGTAACTGTTGACAGACATTATGGTAGAGTATAAAGGTTGGACTAGATGGACGTATTCTTTATAAAACCTCAATACTATGTTACTATGTAACTGTTAGACAGACATTATGGGTAGGGTATAAAGGTTGGACTAGATGGAGTATGTCCTTTATACAACCTCCAATACTATGTTACTATTGTAACTGTTAGACAGACATTATGGGTAGGTTAAAAGGTGGACTAGATGACGATGTCTTTATACAACCTCCAATACATGTTACTATGTAACTGTTAGACAGACATTAGGGTAGGGTATAAGGTTGGACTAGATGACGTATTCTTTTATACACCTCCAATACTATGTTATATGTAACTGTTAGACAGACATTATGGGTAGGGTATAAAGGTTGGACTAGATGGACGTATTCTTTATACAACCTCCAAACTATGTTATGTAACTGTTAGACAGACATTATGGGTAGGGTATAAAGGTTGGACTGATGGATGTAGTCTTTATACAACCTCCAATCTAATTTTACTATGTAACTGTAGACGACATTATGGGTAGGGTATAAAGTTTGGACTAGATGGCTTATGTCTTTAACAACCTCCAATACTATGTTACTATGTAACTGTTAGACAGACATTATGGGTAGGGTATAAAGGTTGGACTAGATGGACGTATTGTCTTATACACCTCCAATACTATCTATGTAACTGTAGTAACTGTTAGACAGACATTATGGTAGATAAAAAAGGGGACTAAATGGTAGTTGTCTTATACAACCTCCATACTAGTGTTACTAGTAATGTTAGACAGACATTATGGTATGGTATAAGGTTGGACTAGATGGACGTATGTCTTTATACAACCTCCATAACTATGTTACTATGTAATGTTTACAGAACTTATGGTAGGTATAAAGGTTGGATCATGATGTTTGTCTTTATACATCCCAATACTTAGTTTACTTGTAACTGTTAGACAGACAATTATGGGTAGGGTATAAAGTTTGGACTAGATGACGTATTTCTTTATACAACCTCAACAATACTATGTTACTATGTAACTGTTATACAGACATTAGGTGGGTATAAAGGTTGGACTAGATAGAGGTATGTCTTTATACAACCTCCAATACTATGTTACTATGTAACTGTTATACAGACATTAGGTAGGGTATAAAGGTTGGACTAGATACGTATGTCTTTATACACCTCCATACTATGTTACTATTAACTGTTATACAGACATTAGGTGGGGTATAAA
The DNA here is from genome assembly GCA_019447015.1 of Hymenochirus boettgeri. Lineage (NCBI taxonomy): Eukaryota > Metazoa > Chordata > Amphibia > Anura > Pipidae > Hymenochirus > Hymenochirus boettgeri. The sequence continues at coordinate 60,192 of JAACNH010001389.1, read as the reverse complement.
GGTTGGACTAGATGACGTATGTCTTTATACACCTCCAATACTATGTTACTATGTAACTGTATACAGACATTATGGTGGGGTATAAAGGTTGGACTAGATAGACGTATGTCTTTATACAACCCCAATACTATGTTACATATAACTGTTATACAGACATTATGGTGGGGTATAAAGGTTGGACTAGATGACGTATGTCTTTATACATCCCAATACTATGTTACTATGTACTGTTAGACAGACATTATGGTAGGGTATAAAGGTTGGACTAGATGGACGTATGCTTTATACAACCTCCAATACTATGTTACTATGTAACTGTTAACAGACATTATGGGGGGTATAAAGGTTGGACTAGATGACGTATGTCTTTATACAACCTCCAATACTATGTTACTATGTAATGTTAGACAGACATTATGGGTAGGGTATAAAGGTTGGACTAGATGGACGTATGTCTTTATACAACCTCCAATACTATGTTCTATGTAACTGTTAGACGACATTATGGGGAGGGATAAGGTTGGACTAGATGACGTATTTCTTTATACAACCTCAATACTATGTTTACTATGTAACTGTTATACAGACATTATGGGTAGGGTATAAATTTGGACTAGATGGACGTATGTCTTTATACACCTCCAATACTATGTTACTATGTAACTGTTAGACAGACATTATGGGGGTATAAAGGTTGACTAGATGGTCGATGTCTTTATCAACCTCCATACTATGTTTACTAGTGTGTAGACAGACATTATGGGTAGGGTATAAAGGTTGGACTAGATGGATGTATGTCTTTATACAACCTCCAATACTATGTTACTATGTAACTGTTAGACAGACATTATGGGTAGGGTATAAAGTTTGGACTAGATGGACGTATGTCTTTATACAACCTCCAATACTATGTTACTATGTAACTGTTAGACAGACATTATGGGTAGGGTTAAGGTTGGACTAGATGGACGTATGTCTTTATACAACCTCCAATACTATGTTACTATGTAACTGTTAGACAGACATTATGGGTAGGGTATAAAGGTTGGACTAGATGGACGTAGTTCTTTATACAACCTCCAATACTATGTTACTATTTAACTGTTAGACAGCATTATGGGTAGGGTTATAAAGGTTGGACTGATGCGTATGTCTTTATACAACCTCCAATACTATGTTACTATGTAACTGTTAGACAGACATTATGGGTAGGTATAAGGTTGGACTAGATGGACGTATGTCTTATACAACCTCCAATACTATGTTACTATGTAACTGTTAGACGACATTATGGGTAGGGTATAAAGGTTGACTAGATGGACGTATGTCTTTATACAACCTCCAATACTATGTACTATGTAACTGTTATACAGACATTATGGTAGGGTATAAAGGTGTGGACTAGATGACGTATGTCTTTATCACCTCCAATACTATGTTACTATTAACTGTTAGACAGACTTATGGGTAGGGTTATAAGGTTGGACTAGATGGACGTATGTCTTTATACAACCTCCAATACTATGTTACTATGTACTGTTAGACAGACATTATGGTAGGGTATAAGGGTGGGACTAGATGGACGTATGTCTTTATACAACCTCCAATACTATGTTACTATGTAACTGTTAGACACATTATGGGTTAGGTATAAAGGTTGGACTAGATGGACGTATGTCTTTATACAACCTCCAATACTATGTTACTATGTAACTGTTAGACAGACATTATGGGTAGGGTATAAAGGTTGGACTAGATGATGTATGTCTTTATACAACCTTCAATACTATGTTACTATTAACTGTTAGACAGACATTATAGGTAGGGTATAAAGGTTGGACTAGATGGACTATGTCTTTATACAAACCTCCAATACTATGTTACTATGTAACTGTTAGACAGACATTATGGGTAGGGTATAAAGGTTGGACTAGATGGACGTATGTCTTTATACAACCTCCAATACTATGTTACTATGTAACTGTTAGAAGACATTATGGGTAGGTATATAAAGGTTGGACTAGATGGACGTATGTCTTTATACAACCTCCAATACTATGTTACTATGTACCTGTTAGACAGACATTGGGGTAGGATACTAAAGGTTGGACTAGATGGACGATGTCTTATCAACCTCCAATACTATGTTACTATGTAACTGTTAGACAGACATTATAGGTGGGGTATAAAGGTTGGACTAGATGGACGTATGTCTTTATACAACCTCCAATAATATGTTACTATGTAACTGTTAGACAGACATTATGGGTAGGGTATAAAGGTTGGACTAGATGGATGTATGTCTTTATACAACCTCCAATACTATGTTACTATGTAACTGTTAGAAAGACATTATGGGTAGGGTATAAAGGTTGGACTAGATGGACGTATGTCTTTATACAATCTCCAATACTATGTTACTATATAATAGTTAGTTGTTGTATAGTTGTAATGGTTGTATTAGATGTAGGAATAGTTAATATCACAACTGTATAGACCAGTGTCTCTGTCCATTCATTCATCTGTCAGAGCTTCACTGGAATACCTGCATATGGGTAACATCTACAGGAACACACATCAATACAATAGCAGGATGTCAGGAACCCAACAGAACATTGTGCCCCATGTTATTAAATAACGATAGATGTCTGTCAAACGCCCCACCCCAAACATCGCTATTTTATATAAATGGAGCAAGGTACAATATTACCTTGGAAACAAAAACCTCATGAGGAGAGACCTCAATAGATACCCTGATTAGCACTTGCAGCATACCATAGGTGTACATTAACTATACAGGCACCAATATTAATCAGATGTGCCCAGTTAAATATGAAATCAATAGGGTTAAACCAGTGGTTCCAGCTAATCACAGTAAGACATATATAGTCATGCATATAACTGCTCACGTTTTATTGAATCTGAAAACACATATAATATATCCTACACATAAATGTCTAAAGCCATAATATGTGGATGGACCATCCAAAAATGAACCAGTACCTAATATCCCTTACACCAAAAAATAAACCCCATAATATGTATAATACATAAACAAAAGTACATAGTGCTAACTAAAAACCCAGGCTAGATAGGAGGGAGGATAACAAGAGCTGATAGTGTGTATAAATATAAAGTAAACAGCAAACAGGGAGATTGAATAAAAGTTAAAAATGGTGCTAATTTTGTCCCAACCAATCAGATGTTATTTAATATTTGAAAGCTAACATTTGATTGGCTAGGGCAAAATTAGCACCATTTTTAACGATAAGAAGTTTTATTAAATAACCCCGAAAGTCTTTAAACTCCTGAATACTCGCAAATAATGAGATCCACCATAATGTCCAACCCGTTGGGGGTAATAGAGAGGTCCCAAACCCTGGAGTGTGACTCCAAATCGGCCTACCCAAATAAGTCACTGTTATATAAACCCCATGTTGTAACAAACTAGTATCGTCCCCAAAAGGTTACTTGTATCAGCTGGGTAACAGGTCTCTTTGTATCCCCAGATTAAAGTTGCAAGACCGTACTCACAGCTCCTGGTATTGTCATGCTCGCCACCTTGTACTACTGGTTCAGTTTACTTAATTGGACTTTGCGGGTAACTGCCGTCCACTGCTACAAACTTGCACGCATTATAGCGAAGGAATGCTAGGATCCTTCAAACCTCTACTCGTCCACCCGCTACAAAGCCTACGTACGTTTCTTCCAATCTGGGTGGGGCTTCATCAGGACGTGTGCCCATTTAATGACTATATGTGTCTTACTGTGATTAGTTGGAACCACTGGTTTTCCATATATTATGCTATTTCCCCTAGCACCATCACGTTTAAGATATTCAGCATTTAGATATTTTTAAAATATATATGGAGGTGATTCCCTTTTGTACTTTTTTGTGATGTCCTATTCCCTTCCTTCGATCTTAGTTCTTTATGTTTGTGACTTAAACGGTGATTTATTTTGCTTTTTAAAAAAAAAGCAGTTGACACCACTGCAGTTAACAATGTGTCACATATGAACACACTTTGTAATTCAGTTGTATTTATTCTTGGTGCTAGATGGTCACACTCTACTGGGGTCTGATGAAGGCTCCATTACGTCCCAGCTGTCCGTATTATGACATCACTGCAGTTCCTTGGAGATCTCTCACCCTGAGGGTTTATCTATGTATCCAGGTTCACTTTCTGACTTGGTCAGGCTGCACCTTGTAAACCAGATGGTAGATAAAAACAAATGACAGACCTGTTTGGCTAAACACGTGCAATACTGTAAATTGGGATTTTTGGGCTTGGCTCCTCTTTAAAGCCAATTGAATTTTAATTAATCTATAAATATCCTACAGTAGCTGTGTAATGTCAGTCCAATCCTGGTTATAGTAAGAAGTGGAAGGATAGAATTGGAATGAGTTTCTACATAGTAGCACATTGCATTATTGCATCTGGGTCATTTCCAAAAAACTGAAAAACATCTGGAGTGATCACTAGATGATGTGTGATTTATCCATATCCATGGTAGTAGCCAGTCTGCACTACGGCGAAGCGATCAAGAGACTTCCCTACAGGGTGGGAGGACAAAGACCGTTACTTCCAGGCATCACTAAGCAGTGTTGCAGGATAATTAGCCTAACGATATCAGCAGATACCTCCAAACATTAAATTAATGGACAGAACATGTGTGAATTGTCTAGCATGTGTACAAATCTGACAGTACCATGTAGATTGTCTGCTGGGGCAGCCGAGGATGTGTAACAAGAAATGGGGTCAAGGTAAAGTTTGTTTACATCAGTGGGAATAGTGGATCAGATGTCATTCATTACTAGTCACTTAAATACTCTATACAGAACTCTGTAGGGGGTTCAGAGGGGATCTTGTCCATCGCCCTTCACCAAAAGGACAATTTATATCCTCCCTAAAATCAATACATTGTCATTTTATTCTCTATTAATTAGAACCCGTATTAATGGAATAAGGAACTGGATGTTTTTTTTGTTAATCTTCTTGCTAAAGTCGCAGTTTTAATTCTTTTCCTTCCTCTGGATTAACTGGAAACCTAATAGGACTTGACGTCTTTTTTCAATCTCTGGGAGTAGCAGCCATGGATAGAGGAGGCACCATATGTCCTAGGACAATAAGAGCTTAATAGGGGAAATGTCCTGCGCTAACGGCTGAAAGGCGTACAAAGACATCATCTTCCCTAATACACTGCACTTGGAAGAATGAAATTAATTAGAAAACAATAATCCTTCTCCATGTCAAAAAACAATTTCTTTCTCCTTTATTCCCTTTCCTGCTTCTTTGTGTTCTAATCGTGTCTCCTGGAGGAGAGTCGTTCCTGTGGCTCATCCTGTACTTAATGTATCTATAGACCCACCAATTGCGGTCATATTATCTGGGTATTTTTTTTCCTGTTGGGCAGGTTAAAACTTTTTTTGAAGGCATCAGGACTGCAAATGGACAGTCATAGACCAGGGAGTGTGTGGGGAGTATCAGTCTGTATAAAATACTGGATAACAGATATTCTTATGCTGAATCTATGTAGAACAAACCAACCAAAATGCTTTGTTGGTGTGTATACCAAATAAACACTAGATACTAGAAATACTAGAAATAAACATATATATATTTACATGCTCCCAAGGCACAGGCTTATATAATAGGAGGTGACAATGGTTGGCTGTGCAGCAACCAATCAGAATTATCCGCAGTTCAGCTTTTTAAGATAACATTATCTACTGGACATGCCTGGAGATGTGTCCTGTTGAGTTGAGTGTGAGCTTTTTTATAAGGAGCATGTGCAGTAGTTACTTTGTGCTCAGTTGCATAGGGAATTGATCTGGGCAATTCTCCTGTACCCTTTATTTTGCATAAAACCTCCGTCACATTCTGTTCTAGGACAGTCAACATCTCTGTATCCCTTAAACATATAAATCACCACCTGTGCACTAACCCTTTAGGGTATAGATATTCTGAGCATGTGGAATCTTATATTCTATTATTTGGGCCAGAGGAATAATTCAGTCGGAGGATGACATTGTGTAGGTTGGAATCCTGCTCTGCAGTAGGGAGAAGCCAGTTTCCTTCTTTACATGACAGACGTCACCAGGATTAACTGGATTAAACAGGACATGAGGGTGATAAAGGGAATGTGTTACCTTTATGGACACGGCACTCATTTTTAAAAAATGTATTTTCTGAAGGAATTAGTATTATAGGTTTAGTTCCACTTTATTTTAACAATAGTTTATTCTAATAGGAAACAAACCATCCTCCTTTTTCTCTGGTTTACACAATCAGATACATTTGAGTTGACAACTAGAGAGACACATAAGATGCAATAAGAGGAATTAACGGTGCTTTGAGTTCGCAGAGACCAATCAGATGATAGCTTTTTGCTGGGTTACTGTAGATCGATGACGATTAATAGCACAGGGAAACCTTTGCTACTTTTATTGCATCAGCCCAATTTAAAATGGAAAAAAGAAAACATATTCGTTTTATAATTAATTATTTGGATTACACATAATGAGGCATTTACATAACGAGGCATTTACATAACGAGGCATTTAATATTGTTATTAAAGGGCATGTCCACCCCTTATAAAAACTTTTGATATGCGGTAGGGCATGCTCCCCCAGCCCCAACCACATTAATAGTATTGTTAGAAAGTCCCCCGATTCTTACTTACCTTCCCTCTTTCCTCCGCCGCACTGTACAGGCCCTCTGCTTGCAGGGAAATGCAAGCAGGGGGTGGGACCGGCAGCCACACCCGTGATTGGCTGAGAGGCAGCCAATCACGGTCGCAGCTGCCAGGAGTTCTGAACAGTGGAGGAGAGAGGGAAGGTAAGTAAAGATTGGGGGACTTTCTCACAATTATATTAATGCAGTTGGGGCTGGGGGAGCATGCCCTACCGCATACCCAAAGGGTTTAATGTTAGGGGGAGGGAGAGAAAAACGGTGTGTGTGTGTGTGTAAATATGTTCTCTATAATTCCAAGATGGGAAACTGTATGTACATATCTAGTGTATGTGTGTAAATATGTTCTCTATAATTCCAAGATGGAAAACTGTATGTACATATCTAATACATGTGTGTGTAAATATGTTCTCTATAATTCCAAGATGAAAAACTGTATGTACATATCTAATACGTGTGCGTGTAAATATGTTCTCTCTAATTCCGTGGTGGGATACTGTGTATATATATATATCTAATACGTGTGTTATATCTATTTTTATTACAAATGCTTGTAATTAAAACCCAGATCTAAATGATTTGTATTTCTTTTGTATTATTAGCCATTGGACTGATCCTTGCCATTCTTATCCCCATAGTGGTGGCCGTCCTGCTTGGGATATTGGCCACTGCCATCTGTTACCATAAAAGGGAATGGTAAGTGGCCAGTTTGTCATTTTTAAGCCTCGTTGGAATAACCTCTATAGACTTTTATTTACAGGTTTATGGTTTATTTTCACTTTTTCAAAGGGGAACAAATCGCTATTTTTTTGTAGAAAAAAAAACCGTATGTTCTAAATAGGACAGGGGCTGTCTGATCTCTTGTGCCTTTTTATTGGCTGGTAAACGTTGCATTTTATTATTGCTGGGAACGTTCGTTTTTTTAATGTTTCTTGATTTCAGGTTAAAGGGGAGCTGTGGTCTCCATACAAGTGACCTTTATTAAAAAGGGCACACTCCCACCTTCAAAATGACTCCAGGATAATGCTTCAAGCTTCAGTCTATCCGAGTTACAGCAGTATAAAGGGTGCTAGTTTTTGCTAGTACTGTGATCTGTGACATCACCAGAATTTTGGGGTTGGCCTCCAAGTTTAAGGTTGGAGCATGCCCACTGCTGGGACAGAGCATCTTCAGCTGAATCACAAGCCCTGCCCCCAAACTTCTAAAAAAAATTTAAAGCAAGTCACAATCCTGAAAATATTTTTTTTTCTTTCCCCAAGGCGTCCATAGGTAGAGGAGAGGATATAGAATGGTTTTAGGTTTGTAAATAGCTTCAGAAAAGATTTTTAGGGGTGGGACTTCTTACAAAGCACATCATGTGACTGTTACAGTCTCAGACAGGCAGGACAGACCAGGAACTGTAACTTTACAAGCCTATTACTTAAGATCCAGACAAACTAGAAACATCATCCAAGGCTTGTATGTAAGGTAGGAAGGCAACAAGGCAGAGATTTTTTAAAAGAGAAACAAAGTCAATATTAAAGTTTTGAAAAGCGATTCTCTTCCTTTTTGGAAACCATTATCATCATCATCTTCTTTTCCCAGGATCCTTAATGGCTGGGAGAGTTTTTTTCTGTCCGTGTCTTTTGTATAGATGACATTACCAACCATTGGGGCGCGTGGGAAGCTAAGAGCGGGCAGTTGGCCATCAAAGTGATCTCATTGCATGAAAACTCTTAAGGGCTTGAACCCATTTTACGTTTTTTAATCCACAATGACATTTTATTTTTAATTGAAATCCCAGGATGCAGTTCCTACTATGTGCGCTACATTAAGATTCCCTTTTCACTTACATGCGTGTAGGAGTTTAGGTCTGTTTGTGTCCATTCCTGTCCGTTCTGCATTTCAATTCGAGTCTATGGGAATGATGAAAAAAGCGAGGCCAAGCGCATACAAATACACCACTGGTGTGGGTTTTTTTGGTGCATTTTTCCCACAATCCTTTGAGAAAATAGTATCTGGAGACAAATGCAGACTGGGCATGAATGCAATGCAAATGCAGACACATGGACAAAAATACACACAATAGCAAGCACATTGTGCAAGCTTGTAAAGGAGCTTGGAGAGGAGGCAGAATTATTTTTCAGAAGCAGAAGGGGGGGGATGTTTTGCTGCATACCAGCTGAGCCTTACATCTGTCTGCTTTTTATCTAATGTGGGTTTAGGGGGTGTTACCCATATATCAATTTTCATGAACATGGACTTTTAGTCTCTGGAGGCTGTTAATAGTTTTATAGAACTGGGAAGAACTGTTTTATAGGAGAGGCTAGTGCATTGCAAGGTCCATTATACCTCTGTATGCAGGGCAGCACGGTGGCTCAGTGGTTAGCACTGATGCCTTGCAGCGCTGAAGTCCTGAGTTTAATTCCACCCTTGGACATATCCCTTGGACGCAAGGAGTTTGTATGTTCTCCCTGTGCTTGCGTGGGTTCCCTCCGGGCACTCCGGTTTCCCCCACAATCATGAAGACATACTGATAGGCTGTATGTGTCTAATAAATGTGTTTAGATTGTAAGCTCTTTGGGGCAGGGCCTGATGTGAATGTATCCATGTAATTGTAAAGTGCTACTGAAGATGTTAGCGCTATATAAATCCACAATAATAATAATAATATGCAGCCATAGACTCTATCCATATATCGATGTATTTATAGACATTCATTGCATTGGTTTACAGATTAGAGATCCCAATCCCCTTTTTGCTGATTGTTACATTGTTCTTTTTTTTAGGATTAAGGAAACATTTTATCCGGAAATTCCAAACCCCGAGAACAGTAAAGCATTGCAGTTCCAAAAGAATGTCAGCGAGGTAAGGTGTCTATGAACAAATAAGTTCGATTGTTTTTTCTCTGTGCATAAATTATGTTGGGAACGTTCCCATTTTACTGCTTTAGTTTATTTTTGGCCGGGGGTTTAATATGTGGATCGAACAATATATTATATTTACATTGTGGGAAACTATATATAATATTTTCAGTGGTGTTTTATTTTTAAAAAGGACATTTCCAATAGTCCAAGTCCAATATTAAGAAAGTTTATACAGTAATCGGTAACCTTTGATATATTGGAAGAACAGCAGCTTCCACTATTACCGTACATCTGATCCAGAACATTAAGGCTATGCGATAAGAAAAATGGAGTCTTACCTGTGTTGGGTTCTGATCATTTTAATCTTTTCTAGGGGAACAAAGGTGTTAAAACATTGGAAATGAACCCGTGTACCCCGAACAACGTGGAGGTGGTAGAAACCTTTTCTACAGTCCCTAAGATTTTGGATACTGGACTCAACTCTCCCGGTGAAACAGAGGATCTGAAAAGTCAGACGCCAGTGGAGGATTTTGACTTAGAGGATGAAAACCACATCATTGTTTCTTATTGTCCACCCTCTGGTAATGAGGACATGATTAACCCAGCTCTGGATGAGTCTGTAGCATCTTCCCAAGTCGTATATATTGACATTCAGTCTATGTACCAGCCACAGGCCAATTCGGAAGATGAACCTGAAAATAACCTTTTTGACGGTGCTGGTTACAAGCCCCAAATGCAGCTGGTCATCAACACTGTGAATACGGACAATGCAACTCCAGCCGAAGATCCATTTTCTGCAGGTTACAGGCCTCAGGGAAATCCGAACTCATGGGTGGCTGAATCGGCAGATTCCCCAACGTCAGTGGGAAGTAACAATGAAAATGCTTCTTTTGGAAGCCCTTGTTCCATTAGCTCCAGACATTTTCTTATTCCACCCGTGGATGATAAAGACCCTTTAAAACCCACCCACGTTGGGTGGACAATATCTTCTCTCTTTCAGAACAAGCAAGAGGACTGAACCGATATTTTATCACGTCATAAAGGTGACGCAATGATGAAGGAAATTGTTATTCTGAGTGGGGTATAAAAAGCTACATATATCTTCATGGAAAGGGTTTTACTAGCAGCACTATAACACTGACCGGTCTGCATTAATGTTACAGGACCTTGTCCACGGACTCTGCCCTTCAGGATGATATTTAGGGGAATCCATCCTGGCTTGTGTGTTTACTTGCTGAATTACACCCAGGATATTAAAAGAAATGAAAATGTATAAAGCTGTTTGTCAAGGAGGAAGGTTGATCTCCTCAGTGGACAGAATGATGTTTACTGTGTGACCTGTTTCCTTTTACATTGGCTGCAAATGCAGTTCAACATCTGGATGGTGCATAAATGGAGTTTAATGTCCTTCAAGCTGTACAGCCAACCCACTGGGAGATCTTACCCCGCTTTGGCCTTGGTTTTATGTTTCTTCTGTTTTTAATTCCTGATTTGGATAGTCGCTTCTTTTCTGTGAAAATGTTATAAAAAAGAGTTTATCCTGTTTTTTCATCAGGAGATCGGTTGAATGTATTTGCTTCTGGTTTTCTTTATAAGAAGCCCAGTCTGGTTTCCTAAAGCTGTGGAGCAGAGACGTTGGCCTGAAGGACCGTCTGGTTTCCTTCCTTCTGCAGAGAGTTTCACCCAATAGGATTTTAGCTTAATGAATTTTTTTAGAATGTTTGTTTTGCTGTGTGCACGTCTGAATGGAGGGGGTGGTAAATGAAGTAAAAACTTTGTCCTTTATCCAAAGATCACTTTATACACTGGACTGTTTTTTATTTTTATTTTATAAATAAATCCCTATTTATCGTTTTGCAATTGGTAGAAAAATGAATGTTACAAAGCAAAACCAGATGAAACCGTATTATAGGAATATATTCCCGTGTTGTGTGCAAGCCATGTAAATGCATCTTTTTCAAAAAATGAAGGCACATTAAGTGGTAAGTCAGATTTGACTGGAGTGGCTGGTAAATTTAGACGACGTTACATGTTCTCTGTATCTAAGATTTTGTGTACACAGTCTGTCTGGGAATACTTTCCCATTGAAAACAGTCAAAAGTAATAGTTATTATGAGGATTTAGAGATGGTGGTGGTCTGTGACTGAGAGTCTATTTGCTGCTGATAGTTTTCAGTCAACCAATCAACTGTCTAGTGGGGAACATTGGGTTACTAGCACAGGTCTTAAGGTGGCCATACATCTATGAGATATTACTTACCCTACCGAGCACTCACGCGATGTTCCTTCAATCCTGCCGGAAGCGCTTCCCACGATGTATGGCCACCTTTACTTTTGCCTTACTAATTACATTGGCTTCCAGTTGTTGTAATGAACATGGCTGAAGGTCTCCGACCAACCGTCTCCTCTTATAATAGTAGCAGCATCACTAGTTATGAGCAAATCTCCATGGATTACATTTAAATCTAGGATGATCCATAAAAAAGTGTGTGGGATTATAGAGAGGATGGTGTAGTACATGAGTTGTATTGTGTATCGTACTTTATTGACACTGAGTGCAGTGCTTACCTACCCTCTCGGGTTATAGCAAATATTCTTTATAACAAATGCTGGGCAACAGGAAGGATATAATGTAATGTTATGCAAAAGGGAAGCTATTGTATGTTTTTCTATAAAGCGGAGCTTAGCCATACATGTTAATGTTCTGTATGTACATGCAAATTGTTAGTTTCCTTTTATTGTATTTTATCCTACTCTGATAGTGAATATACACTGGATTCAGGGCTTGCTGTGACCGTTACGGTTTCCAACCAAAGTCCCCCCTTATACCTTTCCTTACAGAGGCAGATCTATGCATGGTTATTAAATACAGGTTACCCGTGAAATATATTGTCTAATACACATTCATCAATTATCATAAACATCAGTCTCTCCCCCAAACAGATTATGGATGTATATATGGTGTAGACACTCGTTTTATAATCCATATTGACACCTACACAATGAACCAATTTATTAATGTCACAAGTGGGATTTTGAACAATATGGCAGATTAGACCATTTTTGCCACTTGGGGCAAGACAGTTCACCGCGTTTCTCCCTGCATCTCGTATGACTCGTCCTATTTCTACCAAACGAGGAGGAGGGGGCGATGGGTGAGCTGTCAAAAATGGGAGGTAAGTAAAGTCTCCTACCTTCCGGATAAAGGGCTGTTTGGGCAGCATGGGCGCCATAGTTGCCATTTAAATGTCACCTTCTTTCTCTGGATAGATCTGCTACACAAATATACAGCCCTTTAAAACTATTTTTAAAAAATCAGTGTTTTTGAAACAGATTTATTTTATTATTAACTACAACAAATCTGCTGTAATGATTTACAGTTAGTTTTGCAGCTTATGGATATGGGAGCTCAGTTAACAATGTAAGACTATGGAAATGACAGCTTTACCATGTGACATTTCTAGGTTGATGATTTTCATTGGGTGTATGTTGAATCATGGATCAACCAATCAGACTCTTACATTGGCTTGACCACAGTAGTGATTTGGCCTGGTATGTTACATGGTATCTCATACACTCCTCTTTGTTTATTTGAATATAAAATGTAATGCTGCATTCTGATTTGCACCAATGAATTTCTTCTGTTGCTTTGCCAGAATGTTTCACTCATTTTTATACATTTTTTAAGGTTCTATTTTAAGACCTTGTTTTGACGTTTTACCCTGACTCTTTTAATGCTTGCACTATTTTTCCAATGTAATATTCCTTAGTGCCTCCTAATTCTGTCTTTTTTTATAAAAGTTACATTGGGAAAAAAAATACATATTCATGAAAGTGCCTCCTATGCGCCTTTTTAGAGCTCAGTTACCAGTGGGGGGGCAACACTGCTATTTATATTTAATGAACAATCCCGCGTTAAACTCTAAACTGTTAATGTGTTTATGATTATGGTGCATAAAACTTTATATTTTGGTCCGTTTGTTCCCAATTTCCCAGAATCCCGTTTTGCATTCTTGTGGATTCTTGACAAATCGAAGAAACCAAACACATGGCACTTTTTAATTTCTACGTAATTGAATTACATAGAGAAGTGTTTGTCAACATCTTCATCCTTCCGAGAAAATGTTCATGTCTCAGGGACCCCTACATAAAAAACAATGTAGACTTTATAGAAATAAACTGATGAATAAATATATCTGTGTTAAACAATGCTCACATTTATTACAAGGTTCCTATCACCTCTAGGAACCTCTCAGGGAACCCCCATATACCCCTGGGTGAGAGTATTGCAAAACAAGCCTCTGACATGTGAACTCTATTGATTAATATGGTTACTGGTGACTGTTAACTTTATTGTGGATGTTAAAAGGAAAAATCGGAAGCAAAAAAATTAAACGGGTAGGAATAAGGGAGTAAAATTTAGGGGTATCTATTTAGGAGGTATCTATCTAGGAGGTATCTATCTAGGGGCTATCTATCTAGGAGGTATGTATCTTGGGGCTGTCTATCTAGGAGGTATCTATCTAGGAGGTATCTATCTAGGGGCTGTCTATCTAAGGGATATCTAGGGACTGTCTATCTAGGTGGTATCTGTCTGGGGGCTGTCTATCTGGAAGGTGTCTATCTAGGGGCTGTCTATCTAGGAGGTATTTATCTAGGGACTTTCTTCCTAGCGGGTATCTATCTAGGGGTGTCTATTTAGGGGGGATCTATCTAGGGGCTGACTATCTAGGGGTTGTCTATCTAGGTTGTAGCTATCTAGCTGCTGTTTATCTAAGGGATATCTATCTGGGGGCTGTCTATCTAATTGGTATCTGTCTAGGGGCTGTCTATCTAGAAGGTATCTATCTAGGGGTGTTTATCTAGGGACTTTCTTCCTAGTGGGTATCCATCTAGGGGTGTCTATTTAGGGGATGTCTATCTAGGGGGTTTCCATTTAGGGACTGTCTATCTAGGGATTATCTATTTAAGGGCTGTCTATCTGGGGGGTATCTATCTAGAGGTTGTCTAGGGGGTATATATCTAAAGGTTGTATGTCTAGGGGGTATTTAATATGTCATGTCTCGATGGCTGCAAACACTAACTTTGTACTGACAGGATATACATTGTGGATTAATCTTCCTTTAGTAAAGGAAGCTGATAACTGTATCATATAAATTTTCCACCTGGAATGGTAAAGCATACAGAGCATGTCCAAACCAGTGACTTGAGCACAAGGAGAAAGTGGTACTTTATCCAGTTTTATCTTTCCTGAGAAAGGCAAGTGACTGATTCTTAATGTAAATTCATTTTCTGGACAATGTTTGGAGAAGTATATTTTTGGCTGAACTATTCCTTTAGGATATTGTGGTGATTAATCTTTATGACTGTGATGATTTGTGTTATAATACCCCAGTGCTTCTGTCTTTGCATAGATACTATACTTATCTACATCTTCCACCCAGCAAAATCAATGCAATATGTTCATTGTTACCGGTTTACTGGTCCTTTGTCAGGACCCAAAGATGATGGTTGGATTTTATTCATTTATACTAAAAGCAACGCAGTATCTACTCCAAATAACAGCTTGCACCAATGCCTGTGCCAAAAATGATCAGTTTTTCTCTACTCCTCTGTATTTCAGCTCTGCACGTTATGTTGTGAATATTTGTCCTAGATTTAATATAAAATGTGAATGGAAAATATGTATAATGCAAATGACACTGCCAGTAGTCACTGACTGGATTGTACAGATCTGGGATTTCCAACACTGCTCTGCCTGGATGTCCCTGATCTGCAGTTCCGTACGTTCTCCAGATCAAGGGGATTGTTTGAAGTCGCTTGGAATTGTAGTTCAGGCCACAGAAGGGAAATGGTTTGGAAGTCACTGGTACAAAACCTCCACTACAATGCTGTACAAATGTAATATTGTAAATAGGCTAATGTGTGCTGAATGTACATTAATTCTCTAGTATCCATGTACCCATAAGCTATACCAGTATTGCTCTATTTGTTTAAAATGTGTCTATTTTCTAATATTGAGCCCTTTGTTTCTGTTGAGCCAATTGTAGTGTTTGTATCTTTGGTTAATAGAAATGTTTATCTATATTTTTTTACTTTAATTAATAAACTTTTTTTATAGGTCAGGCGACAAAGAGTGAAAAACAAAACAAGCTTAGCCTTTAAATGTAATGGGACTTTCTTTTTTTTTTTTTCTAGCCCCCTCCCTTACTCATTGAAAGTTTGTGTTTTCCTCCTCCTGTCTACTCGTGTTTTTATTTTAGCTCCGCCCCCACGAGATGTGAAAATCCCTTTGCCAAGCAAATTCTTTTTCCGGTCACAGATCGCGCGTCTGACATAAGTGCACACGTGGGGGTGGAGCTAAAAACGCGAGGAGAAAGGAGGAGGAAGACGCAAACTTTGAAGGAGGAACGATGGTTAAGGGAGGGGCTAGAAGAAAAAAGTCACTTTACATTTAAAGGCTAAGCCATATAGTCACAAGTTAGATTTACAGTGTACATACCCTTTAATCATTAGGAAATATATTTGCAAATGAACACCTTATATCCCATTCATACTGCCGAGTCCTATATAGTATATATACTGTACTATATAGATTATAGTAGGCGTCTGCCATTTGGATTCATGCAAAGTTTGAACTTTCTTGCATATGTAATCATCTTGTTACCTATGGGAAGTTTTGGTGCAGCAAGTTGGCAAGTCTTGTTCTTAGAATGGAATTATGGGAGTTGTAGTTTTAACAGATGTAAGGTCACATACTGGCGATCTGTATTTGAGCAATGCGCAGGTCTGCATGTTTTAAAGCGCGGATAACATGTAGTTGATTTGTTCTTGCCAACTACTGGTTTGCTCACAAAGGCAGCTTTCAGAACAGAAATTGCTGCAATTACTGACCCTTTAACCTAGCTCAGTGAGCTCAGACACGCTCAATGGGATTCACCCAGAGAGTGAGGAATTCTCCAGCCTCATGTATACCATACCGTGATAAAGGGACAGACAAGTGACATTTTAATTGACCGTTTCGCCACCAAAAGAAGGAAAAAGGTTTATTGGGTTGGAGATTGTTGGGCATTTATGAATGGAGTTGCCATACTGTTTACCTTTGCTGGCCAAAGCCTAAATATTCATAAACAACAATATCAAAAAGATGACTAACCATTATCCAAAGTTGTTAACAAGATGGTAACTCGCAAATAAAGGCATATTTGCATTATAGAAATGTTTTGCACACAGTATATAAGCTATGACCTTTTTTATTTTGCTAACGAGCAACTGTTTCATTGAAACAATGGAGGCAGCTGGGCATTTCATTCAATGTTAATTCTACTGTAATATAAGCAGAAATACTAATGTCTATGCTTGTGAAGGTTCTCATTCATCCAGGTCATGGTATATCTGTTGTATTAAGTCAAATCAAGTCCAGTTGATCTAACTGAATACAACAGAGATACTAATAGTCTATCAAAAAGAGGAAGTAATGTTTGTACAATTAGTGCATGCTGTGCTGTAGCTCCTACTGTCCGAGATACCAAATCTACAATTCATCAACATTAGTAATGTATTGTGACTGTTACCCATTAAACTGCGTATATGTAACATGTTAAATGATGGTCTGAATCACGCATGTGTCCGTTTTGCATTCATGTTTTAATAAATATATTTTCTTACTCTTCATGGGTGTCAGTGATTTGTCTTTACTAAAATTAGTAATTTTTGAATTTAAGATAAGTTCCGACTTGAGGAATTTCTGGAAATTCCACCGGATCCACAAATATTTGAAAGCGGCAGTTCCAAAACTAAACCAGGGTCTGCAAGGACTCATTTCATGTCTGTAGGAGTTTAGTTAAAGGGCAATCAAAAACCATTACATTATATATTCTGTATTAAAGGCGCTGTATCGCTTAATAGCAATACCGTGCCTTTAACGATTACGAGTTTTAGGTCAGAAAATTAAAGTTGAGTTGAGTTTAAATGAAAGGTCAGTTTCCTACCTTTAAAACGAGCCATCAACCACCTTTCTATGTGCTCCACAGCCCAAGATATACAGAAATGACTGACCAGAAAGTTAATGGGTGGGAGGCTGACTTGTGACATTCCTAAGGCATCTCCTGCACAGTGCCGCCAGCGGGCACAGCCTCGGACTCCCTCAGTGTGTGAGGGAGACAGGAAGTCCATTCTCCTCTCTGCTGTGTGAAGGACCTGCAGCTGCAGAGAAGGTAAGGGAATCTACAGCCCTTCTCTCTCACTATGTGAAAACAGCCTTTTCAGCCAGAGTTCTCACTCTGCCTGAAAAGGCTGTTTCCAGAGTTTTCAGGGGGGGGGGGGGGATGTCAGAGTGGCCCACAGCACTCGTGAGTGGGCAGGACATAGGCACCCACGAGTGGGTGGGGCTTAGGGACCGGCGAGTGGGCGGGGCCATGGCACCAGCGAGTGGCCGGGGCCACATGGGGCTGTAAGGGAATGGGCCAAGGGGGGCCTGCAACTGGAAGGACCATGGGGTCCATGAGTGGGAGGGACCAGGGGGGCTGCAAAGGGGAGGAGATACAGGGCAGATTGACTGACAGGTTTCAGAGCAGGAAGTGCAGGGGACCTGGTGATGCTGCTGCCATATCACACACAAAAATGTAAATATCTTCAAAACTATGTAAAATAAACAATGGAAATAAATTGCAAAAACTCTCAGGAGAGCAATTCTCTATCAATTTACCTAAAGTCATTTTTGGACCACAGTTTCTGTTTAAAGGGCATGTACACCCCTTATAAAAACTATTGATATGCGGTAGGGCATGCTCCCCCAGCCCCAACCACATTAATAGTATTGTTAGAAAGTCCCCCGATTCTTACTTACCTTCACTCTTTCCTCCGCCGCACTGTACAGGCCCTCTGCTTGCAGGGAAATGCAAGCAGGGGGTGGGACCGGCAGCCGCACCCGTGATAGGCTGAATGGCAGCCAATCACGGTCGCGGCAGCCAGGAGTTCTGAAGAGCAGAGGAGAGATGGAAGGTATGTGAAGATTGGGGGACTTTCTAACAACAATATTAATGTGATTGGGGCTGGGGGAGCATGCCCTACCGCATACCCAAAGGGTTTAATGTTAGGGGGGGGGGGAGGCTGCACTGAGCATGCCTCAAACCTTGACGAGGTTGAGGAAGTCTCAGCCACAACATGAGTCACACACTGCTCCTACACAGCAGTTTCCTGGACTTTGGAAGGGCACAGCAGGGGAACTATTTTGAGCAGAAATGTAAGGTAAGGATTGTTTTAAACTACTTAATGTGGCCAGTAAGGGGTTAAATTTTAGTTTTGGGGGTGGACATGCCCTTTAATATAGTGATCATGCAATTACGGTTGTGGGTGTACAATCGCCTATACAATACTATCACAGCACACTGCATGGGATTGTACAACCGCATCTGTATTTCTGCCATAACCTGCGTTTTTGATAACATGGGTTATAGTATGATGGAAGCTATGCCCCTTTTTAACACAGGACAATACAGTTCAGTGTTCTTTTGCTACCCTAAAGGGGACAACAAAGTCTTGCAGGCCTTTGTTATAAATTCCTGCCTAGGGGCTAGGCCACACTGCTGCACTTTTTTTGCGTTTGCGTTTTTTTTCTTATCATTGAAAACGCACGTTTTTGGGTGCGTTGCGATTGCTTTTAGCGTTCCGCATTTTTAATCGCAATCGCATGCGTTTTCCAATACTAATTGACAAAAAAGTATGCGCAAACGCAACAAAATCGCACATGAAATTGCATGCGTTTGCGTTACAGTGTGGCCGTGCCCTAAATGAGCATGATTGAAACTCTTACTTTTCTTTAGTACATTAGTACAATCACAATGGACCTTATTTTCAGCATAAAGGAATTCCCTTCTCACCTTGCAGTGGGTTTCCATCTTTGCATCAACTATATCCTGTAGAGGTAAACACACCCACTACCAGTGTCCCATCCTCTGACACCCCCATAAATAATGAATCATTGAAACCTTGCTACAGTAACACAAATCATTTAATCTGTATGAAACCCACACACAAAAGGAATGTACAATTTACAAAACTAACAGGAAAAAAACCCAGGAAAAACATTTATTTTACAAAATAACAAGTACTAGGGATTGTGCAAAATGTCCGATTCATTTACAAGTACTTAATTGGTTCAGTATATCGTATTTTTCCTTCTGTTAAAAATATATTTATTTACCTTTACAGACTGGCCCCGGTTTAGAAAATTCTCATTAAGCGACACTACAGACCTGCAAACTTTATTTAAAAAAAGAGTTTTAGGGCTAGGCCACGCTAGTGCGTTTTTTGCGCTAAAATGGAATCGCGGGAACGCGAAAATTCCCGCGATTTCCGATGCGCATGGGATTGTGCGTCCGTTCACGTTTTGGTAACGCATGCGTTCACCATTTTTGGTGCAAAAAGGCGAAAACCCATGCGCGAAACGCACAAGAAATGCGCACACAATCGCGTGCGATTTGGTGCGCGATTCCTGTGCATTGCAGTGTGGCCTCACCCTTAGGGAATTTGAGAAGAAAGGATCTAGAGTGTCTAGATCACACCGGGCTACACACCAACAAATCAATATATTCCGTATGGGTACATTTAATTCTATATCTTTTAATTAGGACATATATGACCCTGATTTACTGGAGGGCGTGGTAGAAGATCAACGTATTGGAAATGGAAGTCGCCAAGATCTTTATATAACTTATGGGAAGCTGCTATAGAAATATATCTCATGAATGTTCTAGATTCTCGGAAAATACTTTTCTTTAGAAAAAATATCCCTGTCTTGAATGTTTTTGATGTACCAAACTTATTCTAAAGGATTAAACATGTCTATGGGCAGGTGTTAATTGTGTACAGGTGGAGACATGTTATTCACTTGCTGAAAATCACTACTGTACTTTCAGTGTGATGCTCCCTAGACCAAGATGGTCGCTACCATTGGCCTGTTGATGTGGGTATTTTCCTCGGCCTGTATCTCTTCCAAAGGATTGTGGGTATTTTCCTGGGCCTGTATCTCTTCCAAAGGATTATAAAATGATTATACGGACAACACCAATGTGAGCTAATTGTATAGATAATGACATAAGGGGCCATATTTATAAAGAACGTTATCACAATTTAGCGATACCGCACGTTATCAATAATGTTCCACCGCGGCCGTACATTTATGCCGAACGTTTGTTAATTAACGAATGTTCAGGTGTAGAATACCATATAGTAGTATACTACCACAATGGTATGCTATGGGTACCGTAAATCTACGAAGGTTATCTGTAATTTACAATCGGAATTGTTAATTAATGATAACTATTGTAAATTAACGATCGTTAAAGGTGTTGTATTGCTAAAAAGCGATACTGCGCCTTCATAACTATGGCCCAATGTTTCCTATAAACCCAATAAAATCTGCTTCACTATTGGTACATCATTGGTTATTCTATACTGATTTAACCATAAAGGGCCCAGTTCTAAAGGAGTTGGGTATGCTAGACCGAAGATAAACCAAGATATAACATTTACAGGACCAATGTTGAGTCTAAATCATTTAATAACCCAATGCGGCCCTATTCAGTATATTCGTGTGTGATTACTGACCTGACCAATCCCATCTCTTGGGGATTGGTCATATGTTCATAAATATAATAAATTAACAAATGGGAAAAATACTTCTCAAATGTATCTGCTACAAAACTCCAAAATGTCTCATCTCCCCTAACAAGAAAGAATTAAAAGAGAATATTCAGTGCTTTACATCCCCCAACGAGCTTTCCTGGTAGAATTCAGATTCTTTTCTTTGGTTTTAGAGATTTTTCATTTTCCGGAACCTTGTGAAATAAATCAGTAAAAACAAACAGCTTTTCTCTTGTTAAGTAAATTCTCATTGAAAAAAATATTGGTTTTCACCACCTTTATGACTCTATGTAAGGTCAGCTAAGGACCGCCATCTTCTTTTGTGACTTGATTATCTGAATGTAACCAGTAGCCATGTTCTACACCTGGTGTAACCAGTAGCCATGTTCTGCCCACTACGTAATTGTTTTAAACTACTTAATGTGGCCAGTAAGGGGTTAAATTTTAGTTTTGGGGGTGGACATTCCCTTTAAGTAAGAGACAGCACAGGACTGTCATGGCGTCAAGATGAACTCAGCATGAAGGAAATAAACCCCCCCATTGCTCGCCCAGCACAAAAGGTAAATTTGTTCTATTTCTGAGGTTCAAAGGCCACCTTCCTACCTTCCCACTACCACCTGTTCCAAAACATCCACCATGATGGGGAGGAAGGGACTGTTCACACCTTATTCCCTGCCACAGACACACACACCTGCTTGGGGGAAAGGTGAAGAGATACTCAGCTGTTAATTTATGAACAACCCCCATGGTGTGTTACACAGATGGCCGAATACAATCTATAGATCCTGCTTTTTGTCTTTTCATCCTATTGACCATTGTCTGTTAAGGGGATTTAGATGTTTTGTAGATTTATTTCCCTTTTAAGAAAATAAGGGCAAATCTCACTTCTGCGATTTAATACCTCGTTACCGCACGTGGGTAAATCCCAATAGGGATTATCAAATCAAGTGCCAGATGCACGGGTGTCTTTTTCATAACCCGCGTTTCTGGTGCTCATGTGGCGTTAAAGTCGTGCTAACAGGTATCGACTCCATAATATTGCCCAGAGGCTCTTGGTAAATGAGCCACTAAGTGTCTGTATCGAATGATTCAAATTTATTTTTCATTCATTTATTGTAAGAAAGCTGAAGCAATATGATAATCAGGATAGTTTCCTATAGAGGGACCTTTGCTCATTTTGTTCTGATTCCTAGTAAGGTTGGCTGTGTTCTAGTAATAACAGTGAACATTCTATTGCTATGATAGGCTTATTGCTTTAGCCCAGGGAACATTTAAATGGATTGATTGGCTGCTGATTTTCGTTGTAGGCTTGCCCATTTGGTACATTTGTTACTATACATGTTTGGCTATCCATCCTGTGCTTGCGTGGGATTCCTCCGCTTTCCCCCACAATCATAAAGACATACTGATAGGTTGTATGTCTCAAATAATTGTGCTTAGATTATAAGCTCTTCGGGGCAGGGCCTGATGTGAATGTACAGAATATATGTAATTGTAAAGCGCTACAGAAGATGTTGGTGCTTTATAAATCCACAATAATAATAATACCTTTCGATAAAATGTAATATATTGTATATAAAATAATACTTTTAAATAAAAAGCTTTTCTTTTATATATTAATGAGTTTATTTAAAAATAAGAATGTCAATTGCATCTCAGATATTTTTATACATCTTTCTACTTTCTGTTCTACTGCAAATTTCAGGCCAGAAGTTGATGGCATGTGGGTTTTAATCAATGATCAGATACAAGTCAACTCAATGGTCTTAAAGGGTCTTACACCAAACACCAAGTACCAGTTTGCAGTGAAGTCCGTAAACTCATTCGGAGAGAGCCCACCCAGCCCCTCGAGCGAAGTGATCAGGACGTTCAGTAAGTAAAAACGATTATAAAGCAATACCCCAATGTATAGAATGGTTCCTTATACACAATGCACAATTCCCAAGGAGCCCGTAGAACTACCAGCTGAGAAATCCCATAGAGATTTGCAGAACCTTATTAAATCTAAGCTACAGGTAATATTCCGTGGGCTTCAGAACGAAAACAATTCCTTTGTACGTATTTCCTCTTGGGGCCGCAACTAGATTTATATTTGGATCAGCAGCTACTGATATTGTCAGGTCTTGCAATATTAATAAATAGAATTACATTGCAGAGCACAAGAGACAAGGCTTTGGCAGCTTAAAATCGATTGGTCTCTCTGAGTGAACTTTGAACATTTTAACCTGGAATTGATTGATGTCTTGGAATGTGCCAGTGACCTTATGAGATTATTACATTGTGATAGCGCATAGCCCTTTATCTTCCAGGATGACTAACAGAACATCTGCTAATGCAGCACATCGGAAGCAAAGATTATTACTCTTCCTGTGGGTTTGTTGGTGCAAACTTTGTGACTTGTCTAAATAGGATTTTAATCATCACAACATTTATTTTTATAATTGTCTGTTAGCATGTGTTTTATTAAATATCTCCCAGCATTCTCCAAGGGCCAAGGATTCTGGGAGTGTCGTGGGCCCAATCAACCGTGATATATTCCATACACAAAGATTACAGATGGCTCACGTCAATACATCAGCTATGTTAATGGCTCCCTTGTTGCCGCCTGAATACTTTATACCGGCTCATATTGCCTTGTATGGGTTTGAAGACCCTTTTCAGACTCTGCCAGTAAGCTTAGTTACGAAGGAGAAGCAAAGCTAAAATATAAATGAGCCTGAGCAGATTATTTAAAGGGCAAATCCTCTATTTAAGCCCTTAAAACAGACCTGGGCAAAGTAAAGCCACATGCAGCAGTTTGGTTGCCCAACTGGCCCCTCAATATTAGATAAAATATTATCTAATATTATAAATTGATTGTCCCAGGCTGGATTATGGATTTATTTTTATTACTGTATATACTCGAGTATAAACCGACCCGAGTACAAACTGAGGTACCCAATTTCAGCTAAAAATCCTAATAAAAGTGTTGACTCGAGTATAAACCGAGGGTAGAAACTTGGCATTCAAGATGTTTGGAAACTACAACTCTCAGCATGCTTTATTAGCTGTGAGTTGTAGTTTCCAAACATCTTGAATGCCAAGTGAGGGTGGCATTCAAGATGTTTGGAAACTAAAACCTCCAGCATGCTTTATTAGCTGGGAGTTGTAGTTTCCAAACACCTTGAATGCCACCCTCACTTGGCATTCAAGATGTTTGGAAACTACAACTCCCAGCTAATAAAGCATGCTGGGAGTTGTAGTTCCCAAACATCTATGAATGCCCCCCTCACCCTCCCACCCAGTTCAGTTTGTACCTGTGGTCTCTTCTCCCTGAGGGCTCTCCTCCATCCAAGGGCTTCCTCCATCCAAGGGCTTCCTCCATCCAAGGGCTTCCTGGCAGCATTGAAGGTACGGTATCCTTAGCATTCCGGCAGCCGCGCGCTCATTCCTTTACTGGCGCGCCGGGCAGTGACGTCAGGCCGGCGCGCCAGTACAGAGAAAGAGTGACGTCAGGCCGGCGCGCCAGTACAGAGAAAGATCGTGCGGCTGCCGGAATGCTCAGGTAAGCCGTTGACTCGAGTATAAACCGAGTCCAAATTTTCAGGCTGATTTTTCAGCCTGAAAAACTCGGTTTATACTCGAGTATATATGGTATGTTTTTTTCTTATAAAACAAATAATGGTGTGATCAATTGATTCATTGAATATAACGGAATGGATCTAAAATATCACACACCTTCTATTACAAATTGCAGCAAATAAAACATCCAATGAACTAGGGGTTTCAATCTCTAGAATGAGAATTGAGTCCGGGAATCCAAGTTTCTCATGCAGTCCCCTGTGAAATGAATTGCCCACCCCTGACTTAAAAGCTTGTAAAAAAAGCCTGTACAGCTTTAAGAGGAGATGGGGGCAGGGAACATCAGTATGAACTGCTGCCTTCTGTGACATCTTTAAACTGATGCTCTTGGGGTTGTGGGGTGATAAATCTAATGTATAGATTTTACATTGGGGGTAACTGAGTCTCTCACATTTGAAATTGGCAGCATGTTGGAATGTGTTCCAGTAATTCCTTGACTAAGTTTAGGTAGCGCAGAGCAGCCTGTCTGTAGAGAATGATTGTTGGATTATTCGTCCAGCAGTCAGTCTACACATGCGATTATGATTGAATGTGTACCGGCAGATTCCATTGGAGTCAGTCACACATAGACCCAACTGTCCCCCATAGGTTGCATGGGGTTCGGTCAGCCGTGAGCCCAGAAACACAACCAATCTAAAAAGTGATACTTGACGTCTGCAATTTTCTACATCAATGGGATTGGTCGGGTATCAGCACGGTATATGCCCAGAGTAACAATTTTTATCTTATGTGTGTTTATAGCCGTACTTACGTACTACGAGACATACTCTGTTTATTCAACTTTGATCCAATGGTGACGCCTTGCAGAATATCCTAACTAGACAAGTGAAGATAAAGTAATAAAACAAGCTAAGGAAAAGCACATCATTATGTGAAAGGGTCTGTGTGGGGTCAAAGATCCATCAGGCATTTCAACCTGTCAATCATTATAGCTACTGTAAATCTCCATCGTATATTGATGGCTTCAATAATATTTTCCCTGTGACATTTTTTATACTTTGGATTCCTCATTGAACAAAATCTTTTCCCTTGAAGGTTGTGAATTGGTGAAGACGTTTTATTATCTGGGGACACCAACAAATCTAAAATCCCCGTAGGCCACTTTCTGGGAATATCCAAATCACAAAGAATAGAGACAACGACGCTATGACAGCCAATCGGCTTTTACCCACCTTGTTAACCCTTTCCTGTAAATAGCTTAGGGAGTGATATCTACTTTTCCTACCTAAAATTATAAATAGACTGAAGACAATTTCAATCGAAACCCTAAGACTGAATCACAGATAGTGAGGATTACAAACGTTTACTAATGTTTCCAATCTCTGCTAGGAAAACTATTGGCAGAAATATGGTTTTAATCATTTTACCCCACAAAATTTGTTACATGCTTTATGACAAACCAGCCATTCACAGGTGAGTTTGTTTTTTTAAAGGGTTTGTCCAGCGGTTTTGTAACTTTCTTTTATTCAGTAATGGAAGAACAGGCGGTAAATGAGCTGTGCCTTACCTCCCATTCTTCAGTAAAACCTGCACGAGAGAAGAAGAAACTTACCGCTGATCGCTTAAGTGCTGCTGACAGTCTCAGACGCCACTAACATTCTCCGACCCATTGCATTGTGCGCACACTGTTAGCCATACCTTAGTGTTACATCAATTTAAAGTTCTATATGTTCAAATGATCGTAACATTAAACAAATTGGCAATTTTACCCATTGACCTTCTTGCGATGTTTCCTGGACATATCATTGTTTGCAATTGTAATATTAATTGCACATTAATGGGCCAGGCTGTTCAGTCAATGTTATCAGTCAATGGGCCAGGCTGTATCAGTCAATGGGCCAGGCTGTATCAGTCAAGGGCCAGGCTGTATCAGTCAATGGGCCAGGCTGTATCAGTCAAGGGCCAGGCTGTATCAGTCAAGGGCCAGGCTGTATCAGTCAATGGGCCAGGCTGTATCAGTCAAGGGCCAGGCTGTATCAGTCAATGGGCCAGGCTGTATCATTCAATGGGCCAGGCTGCATCATTCAATGGGCCAGGCTGTATCAGTCAATGGGCCAGGCTGTATCAGTCAATGTTATCACTCAATGGGCCAGGCTGTTCAGTCAATGTTATCAGTCAATGGGCCAGGCTGTATCAGTCAAGGGCCAGGCTGTATCAGTCAATGGGCCAGGCTGTATCAGTCAAAGGCCAGGCTGTATCAGTCAGTGGGCCAGGCTGTATCATTCAATGGGCCAGGCTGTATCAGTCAATGGACCAGGCTTTATCATTCAGTGGGCCAGGCTGTATCATTCAAAGGGCCAGGCTGTATCATTCAATGGGCCAGGGTGTATCAGTCAATATTATCAGTCAATGGGCCAGGCTGTATCAGCCAATTTGCCAGGCTGTATCAGTCAATGGGCCAGGCTTTATTATTCAATGGGCAGGCTGTATCAGTCAATGGGCCAGGCTGTATCAGTCAATGGGCCAGGCTGTTGGTGGAATGTCACAGGAAATTTGTAGTGTAAGGTCAGTGTACTGTAAAAGTGGCCATATACAGATCAATATTATCAGTCAATCGCATCTGATCATATCAATCGGGCAAAATTTTAATCTGGTCCGATAACGAAAATGAGATAATTATATTGCCCCGATTTTGTCCAATACCCATTATACCTAGTATATTGCTACATCTATGGCCATCTTAAAGAATAGGTTCACTCAAAAAGTTAACCTATCCGATTTTGCATTAATTGATGAACGAGAGCTAAAACAGCTACAGTATGTCCTACCTCCCATTCTTCAATTAATCTAACTGGAGCCGTGAATAACGATTAAAAACTTACCCGTGAGCGTGCTTCCTCGCCGAATCTGACAGGTCCCGACTATTTCTGGCTTAAACTGTACTATAGTGTGCGTGCTACACCTCCCGTGCTTCAATTAAATCAGCGAGTACTCTATTAAATGGACCAATCCTTGTAAAATTTCCATAAAGTATTAGCCGGTCTTTGGTGTCACACATAACCGCTGCTCTGCTCAATAGCTTAATCCTGGTTAATGTTTGGTGTAATAAAGGTTTACCTGCTTACAATTGTGCAATGTCTCATTTGCCACAGGACAAGCCTTACTGTATATATAGAGCAGGTTTAGACATGGTCACATTGCCAACACAGTGTTGATATTTAGAGGCCATTTCGAGTTCATGTCATTGGAGTTAGTAACTTGTGTAATATGATGATTTTATAGAAAGTTGGAATTTGTCTGGAATGGAAATGTTGGTTTTTTCATTTAAAACCTTCCAGCTGTGTGAAAGGTACAAGGCAAATCTGCATGGGGGGTTCATCTGCTCTGGTGGGAGTCACTGACCTCTTTATCTACAGTATCTCAATGTGCTGTCTGGCTGAGAGGATGTTCAAC
Source organism: Hymenochirus boettgeri (assembly GCA_019447015.1). Taxonomy (NCBI): domain Eukaryota; kingdom Metazoa; phylum Chordata; class Amphibia; order Anura; family Pipidae; genus Hymenochirus; species Hymenochirus boettgeri. The sequence continues at coordinate 31,994 of JAACNH010001389.1, read as the reverse complement.
AATAATAACTGTAGCCCCAACCCACTGTGTAATGAGATGGATAGTTCCGAATTTCCTCTCTGAACCTCATGGATATTGGAGTAACAGACATTCCTCCTTAACCCATAGTGACTGCTAGTTCACTGTTCCCTCAACGTGACAGCGACAGAGTTTGGTGCATTTTTAATATAAATATATTATTGGTCTATAGCTGTTCTATTTATAAGAATTGTGTATTTTGATGAAGTGATGACGGAGTCATCAATATTATAGTATATACAGTATATTACCTTGTATGTGATGGTTCCCCATTTTTTAAAGGGTAAATATAGCTGAAAACATTGCAATAGAGGATACAATGTCAACAAAGTAATTAATAAACTTGTATGGATGGAGGATATAAAGTCAAGAAACTAATTCATAAACTTGTAAGGGTGGAGGATACAATGCAAACAAACTAATTCATAAACTTTTAAAGGGCAACTATAGTGAAAAAAAAACCTTGTTTGTATACAATGTATAGATCACTTAGTATAAGCTGCCTTACTTTCATGTTTCTGTGTGGCTTCGTTTCTTCACACTGGCAGAAGTTTGTACCAAGCTGTGTAGTCCCCCTCCCCTCTCTGTCTACTCCCCCTCAAGCAGTGACGGGCTGTATACAGAGTCCGAGCATGGTCAGTTGAAAGGACTTTAAATGAAGTGCTGACATCCTGTTGACCCCTCCCTTCCAGAGCTAGACTGCAAGCAATCAAAGTGTGGAATAAAGTAGCAAATGCTGAAGGGAGGGGCAGAGGGGGAGAGAGGAGGACAAGTGGTGCTGGATTCTTTACAAGTAAGTTACTGAACACTCTGCCTGTTCTCTATTTGCTAATTGTTATTTACTTTTTACTAAAGTTCATATCTCTCCCCCTGCTTAGCTGAGATCATAATCACTAAGAGAGAGTCATGTAACAGCAGCTTGTAGTGAGACCTTCACAAACACAGTGACACTGCTTGTTGTTCCTGTTCATTTCAGTGCTTTAGTCTATATATTTCATAGATTGCACTGTGTGTCTTGTTTGGTATATAGTCTGTATTACTGTATTATATATACTGTATTAGTGTTCCATTTGAGTCACTGGTTTTGTATGTATATAAGATTTTTTTTGGGGGGAGGGGCTGTTTTATAGTTGTTATGCTCATATTGCTGGGTTAATGTTATTGATTGTGTTTAGCACTACAGCATTTGACTATATGTTGCACATGGTACATATAGTGTGGGTGAGAGAGTTGTGACAGTACTGCAGGGGCCTTTGGATGTGTGACACCAGGTGTGTGCCTTTGAGTGACAGATGAGGTGTAGCAGCTCCTACAAATCACAGCATATTCAAAGGCTTATATCTCGGGGACTATGTAGAATTTAAAGAAACTAAAGGTACCCTGGTGGATGGGATGACTTATAGGATACATTAGAAGAAATTTAAAAAAAACAATTTTCTCACTATAAATGCTCATGTAGTGTAGAAAGTGGCTAAAGGAGATGTTGGTACAGTAAGTGGAATACATTGAGAGAAGGAGGTAACCATTGAGGTCCCCCTTCTGATTGGTATTGGGCTCTGGTTTTGGTAAAGCTGGTCAAACATCTGTCTGACATTCTGTAGAAAAGGCAGCTAGAAAGCTTAGGGAGAGAGGGGCCAAAAGGAGCAATATCATTCATATCATTCATGTTTCTTTGTGAAACCCATGTGTATGGGAAGCTTTAGTGAAGGAAAGTCTGTCTGCAGATAACACTAAACAGCGAATATACTGGAGAAAGTATCAGTAGCAGGTACTGTAGATGGAGGTAATATTGCTATGATACAGTTGGCTGGGAAGACCATTGTGCAGTTTGGAAAGCTTTGTCTGCAATATGATACCAATAAAATGGAATCTATTCAGGTGTGGGTCACCACAAAGGGTGACTATGGAGCTACATCCTATTATCTGTCAAAGCCTACCTATTTATCTAAAACATGCATAGAAAACACATATGTATCGTAATACGAGGGGATCAGCTGATGTGGTAACTAGGTTAATAGAAAGCAGGATATAAACATGGATCAATCCTGAACCAATCGTTATGTCCTTGCCGAACTCTCTCTCTGTCATAGACGGTGTCATTGGATTTAATTTCAGTGCTGGGGAATATTGATTTTTGAGTTCTTCACCCTAACGCATCAGAAGTTTCCAGCTATTGTAAAAGATGTTTAGAAATGCACTGATTAGAAATAGGAAGGTTAGAGAAAAAAATCTTGTATCTGGTATCTTGTTCCTGCCTCTTCTGGGCCATTGTGCTATTTACCCATGGGGCCATGGTAAAGCCACAATGCTGGACAAAGGATGATGATCCAGAAGATTGGCACCAAGGAAGTCCTATTGTCTGGTTATCTAAGATGAGATCTGATAAACTGGGTACATGTTACCGATAAATGGCCAATCTCATTGGTACTGACAGAATCGTCCCTTTTTCAGTGCAGTGTGCACCATGAAAGGAACGTTTCTCATGGCCATGAACGTTTAGAATTGGCATTGGAAATGGTTGTTACTGACCTATAATTTCCCCCAGTCACTGCTAGCTCCCTGTGCCGCAATCGATAGGGTGTATGGCAGTCCGGAACGTTCTCCCTATACTTTTTATTGGTAGAACATTTGGCTGTGTGTATCCACATCTTTTTCATGGCAGAGGATAAGACACCAGCAGAGGATAAGACCTGAATAGACAAGCAGTTCACTTGCGGCTCTCAGTAAATCTTTTAAAATGTATAATTACCAGGTAACCAATCACGTTTGGCTCTGCCCAAAATGTTCCAGGAATCTTGATTTTGAAACTGATGATATATGGTGAACTATTATCTCATCTGAACAACTTCCAATAGATGGGGATAGAACTGAATTTGAATGATATTCATTTTTAAAATCCTTTCAAACTTGCGGTGACTTTTGTTGCAGGTCCAGAGGAACTGGGTTCTGGAAGCTTCGGGTCCAGGTCCGTCACAGACGATGATGGGTATTCGGTCGATGATTCAGATTATGATATCTACATAGATGAAGTAAGTACGAATGATGATCTATATAGAAAGCAAACATGTCATCAATGATCATACATTACACTGTCATTTAAAGAGAACTAGAGGTCCTATGAAATTATTGATCTGAACTGAAATATGTTAAGACCATGTGCCTACTCTTTTTGGGGGGGGCTCACAGCAGGGATCGCTGGTTGTGCATGTCTCCATTCCACGGCAGGGTGCTTGAAAATGACTTGTTGAGCAGTTATTTGCCAGCTAAAGGTGGACATAAGACAGGACAGAAAGGGCTCACTTACTGATAAATGCCCCAACACACATCACACCCCCTCATCTTACAATTCATCAATACCTTTGAGAAATCCATTGGAAGATGCATTGTCAGACAGGCACCTAAACAATGCTTTGTGGTAGTGAGTCTCTCTTTCCTCTCCCAGGTATTCCCTCTGCTACCAAACTAGCATGGATTAAAATGATTCAATTACTGTACATGTCTAGGATTGGTCTGTACCATAGATTTAAAGATCGCTGTCTTAAACCTTGTATCAGGTTACCTACCTGTATCAAGTTTCCTCAGCTTTCTTAAGGTTTGACAGATTGTCTGCTCTGTATTCTGTATTTTCTCCATATTACCCATGTGCATCATATGTAAAGATAGGAGAGTGGAGGAACTGTCGATCGCGAGCACCAGTCCTTGGAGACTCCAAAGTATTTGACCCATTTGGGCTTTATAGATGTTTATTGGATGTGTGAACTTACTATATCTGTTATGTTATCTTGCTGTAGCGAGCAGATTCAAAGACTGGAACTGAAGCTAAGGGGACTCAGGGAACGTACACAAAGACAATGCCATTGAAATCTACAACCACGGTTGCAACAGTGACATCTACTGCTTACAAGAATCCTTCAACAACCACATCTACCACTATGAGTTCAACCACTGTGCCCACTACTACCACCAGAGCAGTCACTGCTAGAACCGCCAAAGAGAGGGGTGCAGGATTTCCCCCAAGGTTATTTGATCTGACCTGCGAGGAAACATTCTGTCCTGCGGATAGCTTCTGTCTTAACGACTATGACCGAGGAGGCTCTCAATGCCACTGTAACCTTGGGAAAGGAGGCGGAACCTGTGAAAATGGTGAGTGTCATTCGCGTAAAAAAAGAACAACAGATTTTTATCCATAGACATTTCCAATTAAAGGGCCAATACAAGTATCTGTATTATGCCCCACAACTTATTGTGTAGAACGGAGTCGGATTAAGGGACCATGGGGATCTAGGAAAATGTTAAACCTTTGGCCTCCTGTTTGGTTGTTATTTTCAACTTTCAACATCATCACCATTTATTGTATCATCTCCAGATCCCATTTAATTGCTGGATTTCCAACCATGATGCACAGGATTCCTTTTTTGATGTTTCTACTGAATAAAAGAGACAATCTCCTGTATTATTCATCCCTTACATACTGTGCATACCTCACCTTCTCCATGTCCAGCTGTGCTCCATATTTCTCTTTTAGTTCTTCTGCCTTTGCTTACTCTTTGTATATTGTTTACCCTGTACTGCTTTCCCCTACTCTCCCTATTCCAGCTCCTCTTCCAGTCCCAGCTTGTTTTTCCTTTTACCTTCTTTTCTTTTATTCTTCCCCTTGTACTTTACATTTTATTTCCCTTATTGCCTAATTGTAACTGCTCCTCCATTGAATCTACACCCCCTTGTCTCTCCATTCGGTCCCATACTTCTTCCAATGTGCCCATTTTATCTAATAGTTCTTCTACCGTCCAATCTTATTTACATTGACCACCCATTCTGTCCTCTAATATCCAATGTACCTTGCAAACCGTCCTGCCATCCAACTCTGCCCATCTTGTCCATGCATTCTGTTCCCCATCCAATCTAATTTTTCTACATTCATTCCTTCTTCTTTCATTCTGCCACCTCAATTCTGCCTCTCCACCTTCCAATCTGTTATTTTTTTTCCATCCTCTGTCCATCTATTCTGTCCCCCATCCAATGTACCCCACACTTCTCCATCCAATTTATCTCCCTGCTTTCAATCCTCTTCAATATGCTCCTCCCTGTCTGGCCCAGGGCCACCTGCCTTTTTCTTCACCCTACCCTCCCTATTTGCTTTGGCAGCTGAGAGAGCTCATTTAACCTCCTTTCATTCGCTTTTTTTTTTGCATGAAGAAAACTGTATAGGAAGAAACAGCAGCTGCATTGTGTTTCCAATTTTATCTGGGGTCTAGATTCATTGAAAGCCCTGCCTCCCAAACTGGGCCCTAGGAAGGTGCCGGTTATCCAGCTCTTGTATAGATGACTGATGATGAAAAATGTTCATCAAATTAAGTAACTAAAGAAGCCTGATATTGTAGACATAGACATTTTGTGGTTTCATACCCAGATTTGGTGCAGTAGACATCAACATACAGGGTCAGATGATTATATTGATCCATCTCCGTTTGCAGACAAACGGGTAGTAATTTTCGATTATCACCCGTTTTTTAGACCATATCCATACTTTTTAAGATCATATCCATACTGTATATAATTACATTATATAAAATATGGATATGGATAAAGGAATAGTTTACTGAAAATCTTAACTATTCCATTAATGCAAGATTGGGAGGTAAAGGATCTACACTCTACCTCCTGTTCTTCGATCAATTTCATAGGAGCCAGGAATGAAGAGTAAGAAATTTAACTTTCGCATGATCCTTTGCCAGCTAGTCCCGACTGCTTCCTGCATCACTTTAACTATAGCGCGTATGAACGCCAGACCTCAGGTTACGACTTTGCATCCAATATATTGAATCCCCCACAGTCCAGCAATTGAGGCACTGGGTACATTTGCCTGATTTTTAAATGTATCATTATATGTTAGAAAAAACTTAAATTAACCCCTCAAATAAAAATTATATCACTCCCTGAAACAGCTTTAGTTAGAAATTTGAGAGATGTAAGTATAACCTGAAATGCTGCCTAATGGATGACATCAGATGACAGATGACATCACAGCCAATGACTGAATACTATTTCCCTAGCTGCCTCCTCTAAAGATGTAAACATGCTTGGAAGGGGAGCATTATTTTTGCCGCATAACAGATTAGCCCTATGTCTGTCAGCTATTATAATTAAGGGTTTTAGGGGGTGATTTACATGTATATCATTTTTCATTTGTAGGGTGAACTTTACCTTTAAGACAAAACTAAAATGTTTTCTCATTAGTAAAGTCTTAGAGGTTGTAAGTTTACTGAGGTGAAAAGTTGAAGTTTTAATATTTCTTATTCAGCACAATCGGAGCCCGGCTCTGTGGGCTGAAGGGTTTGGCAGCCGTCACTAAGAAAGTTAAAAAAGTCAAGGTAACATATTCAGCGTGACCACAGCTCGATGGAGTCGCCAAGAGAAAGAACATTTTCCATTTCTGTCCGAAGCTTTTCGTTGGAGAGGTCGAGCTGTGGGAAATTCGCTTTATAGGAAGTTGACATCTGAATTAATAACAATGAATGCTCTCACTGCTCATTCCTATTTACAAAGCTCAAGGGCTGGTCAGTCAGTAGTGATGTGACAGCTCTGGGAGTTGGTGAGTCTGGGCTATAGAGCTTTTAGAAAGATTAGCCCCTTTAAAACATGTTGACATATCCTACCTTCTGAAATCATTAGCGTATGCCTGTTATGCTCCTGGATGCCTCAAGAAAAATATTATTTTTGTCCACACACCCCTATAGCAATTTAGTGAGCTGGTAATGAGCTTGAGCATGCTAGATTAGCATTTGGCCACACCCATGAACTCAGTAACATGCTCCCTTGCTTAATCTGTCCAGTAAAAGGATTGGCTAGAGGCTACTAGTGGGTGTGACTAACTGTAACAAGTTCCTGCAGTATCTTAGGACTGAGCATGTGTAAAGAACATAATGGTCAGTGACCCCACTGTGTAATACTGGGATATTGTGAAATAAAACACAAACCCCATGTTATAAATGTAAATTTCCCAACAACTGTATCAAAATAAAAGATGAGATGAAGATAACTGCCTTTATATTAAGGTGCTCTTCCTTCTGAAAGAGTGTTGTTCTGAAGCTTTAGTTGTCCTTTAATTAGCATTTACACTGCAAAACATTCCATTCAACCACATATAAACTTATCAGAGGCTAACTGAGTTCTTTTAGAGCATCAAAGACAAAACTTATTTAATTTTAGATTTAATATTCCAAAAGGTGGACAGTGCATATAATACAACAATAAAAGAAAATGGTGTTACAATAAAATGACATACAATAGGTACAACAGTTATAGAAAATAAAAAGGATAAAAATATTCACAGACCCTACTCACTAGAAGAAGTCCTGTATCCCGGGGCAGGAAGAAACATCGGGTACATACACACGGTTTTAGCATGTCCCCTCAGTATGAACACAGTTATAGGCGCTACAAGGATTTTTAAACCCCTTGATGAACCACCCCCTTCCTGGGCTATGCATGAAGTGGGAGTGTCTAGGAATGCCCAGATTTACGACTAGCCAAAAGATTCATTCATTCCCACTCAGTTAGGCAGACTCCATATAAATGTAGATATGTACATTGTACTGGGATATCTGTTGTATTCAATTAGATCAACTGGACTTGAAGTTTAGTTCTTGAAGACGTTTCGCTAGTCATCCGACTGGCTTTCTCAATTCAGAATGACTTGTACAAGAATCTGTGGCAATTATGTACCCTGGAAAATCCCAATTAGCATATCACAGCCAAGTGTTAAGGGCGTGATTGGATAGTGGGATATAGACCACATATTCCTCATGTACTGGGATATAGACCACATATTCCTCTCCTGCATTAATTATCAATTCCTCCAATACCAAACATGACCCATGTATAATACATATTTCCCAAGATATTAATACCTCGCCTTGCAAGGGAATAAGGTCTCCATGTTGGGAATCATTTTAATGGGCCTACCTTCACATTCATAAATATAATATTGATTTCTGTCTTACATATTCCAATACCGAAATACATTTATTTTACGTGTATGGTTGTCCTCATTCACCAGCGATGGTCGGCCATATCCACATCCACCTGTCAGGTCTACGAGTTACATCTTTTCCCCAACACTGCCTACTGTATGTTGTCTGGTTTAAATTACCCATTGCTGCGTTTTTATTGGCTGTATATGTAATCACCCATTTTGAAATAATCAGTTTGAAAATGATGTAGAATTCTAAATGATTTTAATCATCCTTTAGCATGTGACTGTATGTTATGTATTGCAGATGTTAATGTTCAGTATCCCCAGTTTTATGGACATTCCTACATGACATTCGAACCTCTGAAAAACTCTTACCAGACTTTCCAAATTATTGTTGAATTTAAGGTGAGTCCTTCACTAAACTGTGTTCCTGGTTCGGTTTGTTACACATGTAGCAAGTTATTCACTTTCCATTCCTGCTGTGACTTAGGGCTGTCAGTCTACCACATTTAAAGATACTGCCACGATCATAGTAGATACCGCTATAGTATTGTATACGCGGTCGTACAATTACAACCATGATCGTGATTGTACAACCGTGATCTTAATTTTGCGACTGCAATCATAATTGTATGATTGATTGTGTTTGTAAAACATGGATTGTTAAAGACCCAGTATCACAAAATAGTGATACCATGACTTTAGAAATATGGAAACTCCCCTAAATCCAGACATGTTTTACTTACAGAGCTCAGGCCAGTTCCTAAATGGAGATATTCTCCTAGTTAGATACCAGCAAGCTCCAGGTTTCATTCAGTGAAGCTCAGAAAGATTAGCACATGCTCTACATGCTCATTTTTACAGTACAGTTGTCCTTTTAAGTTCCCCTTTGAAAGTTATTTGCTTTAAAAGTATTGCCATGATTGACAGCAGTTCTTGGTCTTCCTGCTTACCCTGCCTGACTTGAAAGAAATTATTATAGATAAAGGGAAGTCAGTTCCCCACCTGACTCACCGACCTGTAATAATATTTTTTTCTAGGGGGTAGAAATCCAAGAGCTGCTAGCTAGTGACCATAACAATTCTTTCATACCAAATAAGTTAAAGTAAAACAGTATACTTTGCGAATTCAGCAATTAGTTAATGTTATCCCTGTGCTCAGGCTGGTCAGGAACTGGTCAACCATTTGTGATGAGACAGCTCTGGTACTGGAGACTAGAGAACTAAATATAATACCTGATCAATAAAAAAGTTATAAAAATGAATTATCACACATAAAATGAATGTTGTAGAACTGACCCAAAGCTTTGATTTAACATCATATAATGCAATAAATGTAATTGGTGGATTAGATCTCTATAATTCATACTTTATTACAATATTCTCCCTACATCTACCTGGGCATTTGTCTATGTTTGACTTTAGGCTCAGAGTGATGACGGGTTACTACTGTACTGTGGTGAAAATGAATATGGCCGTGGGGATTTCATGTCAGTGGCATTAATCCGCAGAAGTATCCAGTTCCGGTGAGTGTGTTTTACAGCCGTTGACTAATTAAGGTAACAAGTTCCATTTAACAGAGACGCAATATGGACCTAGTGGGGACAAGTGGTAATACACTTTGCTTAGAGCATTTTATAAAGGACGTGAGGACATTTTAGTAACAGAGGATGAGGGATATAGAAGGTAATTCTGATTTTGATGCATTAGGCTGAGGCCACACTGAAACACGCACAAGCATGGCGGAAATGGTCACGCAAGGGATTGTGCTCGCGTTTTCAGTGCGCTCATGCAAGTTTGATGTGCACTGCAATCAGATTGCATGCTATTGCACAAAAAAAGCAGATTGCATATACTCCATTTAACCGATCGCATGTGTGCCACACTAGTGTGCAATGTTTATAGCGCGATTGGATCGCAATCTCGGTTAAAAGCGCACTGGTGTGGCCTAGCCCTTACTCCATAGGATTCAGTGGATACTTCTGGTTTTATTCAGATCCCACCTTATTAAATTGATGTTCTGGGTTCTATGTATTATATGCATCTTCCACATCTGGGAGGGTGATGAAATATCACCAATGGGTAATTAGCTTTGTTCAGTCAAATGCTGTTAAATAATGGAATGACAGTCTTGATTGGTTGTTATGGTGAATAAGGTGATTCTATTGACTCTGTGTATTTGTTTTTTGCAGGTTTAACTGTGGCGCAGGCACTGCAGTTATCACGAGTGACCGTAGAATAAAGCTGGGGAACTGGCATGTGCTGACTGTATACAGGGAAGGAACCAATGGCTGGATCAAGCTTGATAACGGTTCCCCAATCTCTGGAACATCACAGGTCGGTGTTCTTTATTAGAATGTAAGGTGGGGGCAACAAAAAGGAATTCTATTGGCTTTTGTGTGGAGAATGAACCATCGTTGTTCTACTGCACCATAGAGATATTTATCTTTGGTTTTATCCGTTTGTCCATAACGGGGATTCGGGACTGTTGGTAATTCACAGCCGATTGGGACCACACGATTGGTCGCACAAACTGTCAGCCGTGGCGACTATTGCCACCACCGGCAGTCATTTGCTCGTTAGTAATGAACGCTATGGTCAGGACAGAAAGTGTCCCCCCCCCCCCTGTGTACCCAGCCTTAGAGATGAAATTTAATCTTAAATGCAGATAATTAAAACTCTCTGAAAACCTTTTAATTTTACAAGGCAGTGCAGCCAAATTATTACACAAAAGGCAAAAAGACCCCCAAGATTTACTGTATGGCAGAAAATATACTGTACCTGGATAGCACGGTGGCTCACTGGTTAGCACTAATACCTTGCAGCACTGAAGTCCTGAGTTCGATTCCACCCTTGGACACATCTGCAAGGAGTTTGTATGTTCTCCCCGTGCTTGCGTGGGTTTCCTCCGGGCACTCCGGTTTCCCCCACAATCATAAAGACATACTGATAGGTTGTATGTGTCAAATAAATGTGCTTAGATTGTAAGCTCTTCGGGGCAGGGCCTGATGTGAATGTATACATGTAATTGTAAAGCTCTTCGGGGCAGGGCCTGATGTGAATGTATACATGTAATTGTAAAGCATTACGGAAGATGTTGGCGCTATATAAATCCACAACTGTGTTATCGCAAAGTGGTGTCCATTGGTTTTAATGATCTGTGTGTTCACTCCTATGAGCACAGAGGTTTGACATTGCACTAAAACATTCCCTAGTATGAATGAGCCTTAATGAGAACCTAAAACCAAAGTATTTTGAACTTAGTTCTTCCTTTTAGTTTGCCAAACCATGATGCTGGGGGATCCTGCAATGCACATTCCGCGTGCTTCACAATAAACGGGTTAATCCCACATTAAAGCAGTCTGTGTTGTCTATTTCCTATTGGAGACATGTGACCATAATAAAACTAAATACACATGTTACCCCGTGTCCCATGCAGTTTCCCATCACACTGCTCACATCCTGCCATTAACGGTGTCTCTACTACAGGGAACCCATTTTCTTTTAGACTGTGTTCCCAATTAGCACCCAATACAAGCTACAATGACGTGGGAGACATTTTTCCATAAACCCCTAATGTGATGTTGAAGGGGCTGCTTAATATCAGATCTTGTGTAATTGTTTTCCAGCCTTTATGCACTTTTCTCTTTCTAACAGAGCGACTGGGACCCCCATTGGACATCCATCTTGAAGCCCTGAATTGTACGGCTTTCAGTGTACAGTGGAGAATGCCAAGGCAGCACGCCAGTACGATCTCCGGCTACACGGTGGGTAAATTGGTGCCGTAAAGTAGACAATTAAGAAAATTCTCAAATCTGAACAGCGTGATTGGTTTAATGGATATTTCTGAAACACTTGTTGATTGGATCATGCAGTAAGGTTGGAAAATCATGGTGCCTTGTGTGGCTTTTCATAGACCGCAAAATTACGTCACTGCCAATTACTTATGACCTCAGCAAAAGCCGGATGCTTTACAGCTGTGCCTGCTCACAAAGAGCTCCCAAAGCCGTAAAAGAGACGACAATTGCAGAGAGGGATTGGGGGACTAAAGAATAAATATCTGATGTTAAGTTTGTGGGGATATTAAGTGTAAGGTTAAAATTTTGGTTTGGGAGGTGAACATGCCCTTTAAATCACAGGCAGCTTTTTTCACCTTTAATTAAATAAGCACAACGTTGTGTTTGTACCATTTCCAGTTAAAGGAAACCATAACATAACACTATACACATAAGCTGCCTGTCCTGCTAACAATCCCATTGAGTAGTCAGCGCAGGTCATATCAGGCTTAGCAATGTATCTTGTCCACTGTCATCATGTTTTACGAACTAAAGAGTGAACCCTTCCTCCTTATTCCTGCTGGGAAAATATTTGAAACGCGTGGCTATAAAGAAGAAATCTGAGTTACATTTAACGAGTACCAAACAGGTAATAGACAGGGTTTATAAATAATTTAGCGGGTCGGCTGGCAGAGCAGCCTGCGGGTATTGGAATCCAGCGTGAGGTGGGAACAATTACAGTTATTGATGAAAAATTAAATTAGAAACTTTTAACACTTCGCAAATAGAATCCAAATGCTGGCGGCAAATTAACGCCATTCACCCTTCCTTCCGCCACGTATACCCACGGGGCTATGGACAATCTAAAAACCGTCTGATCTACTGAGACAGAAAATGAGTTTATCCCCCCGAGTCACTTACATAGAGTAATGGCTTCTTCTCTTGTCTGTCTCTTTGTTATACGACTTATCACATAATTAACACAATGGGGATAGATAAATGGCTCCATAGGAATCTGCTGTAAGATGGAGGAACAGAAAAATATACACATATATATCTATAGAGGAAATGTTATTATTGGTGAAGGTGTAATGGGTATATAGTCCATCACTGAGAGGTGGAAGTGCTTTGCCCATGCAATTACCTACTGCGCATTGTGATAGGAAGAGATTAACCCAATGTGACTATAGTACAAAAGTCTAATGGTGGCCATACACACAGCGATCACGATCATACAATATTGTTGGATCGTTTATGGACAATCGTACGATGATCTCACAACAATTTTTTCATCACAATGTAGGGATTTGTTCCATTTATGGCCACAGTAAAACCTGAGCTCACCATTGTTTGACATTGCCGATGATGCCATGGTATGGATTTTAGATCAATGCCATATGAAGTATAGTATAGTATAGTAGTATAGTATAGTATAGTATTTATGGTTGAATAAAGACATCCAGTTTAACCCACTCAGCAATACTCAAATTTCCTGCCTAACTGTTGATCCAGAGGAAGGCAAAAAAAACCCCCACCAGAATTATGAATGGAAAAAATTCCTTCCTGACTCCAAGTGGCATCTCCTCCCTGTCACGCCCCCTTTTTGTGCACTACGCCCCTGGACCGCCCACCTCACACCCACAACCCCACCTCCTCCCACCTCGCCCTGCCCAAGATGTGACGTAAATGATGTCACGCCCCCTCTCACCCCCTGCCCACAAGTACATAGTGGCAGGGTGGGATGTCTGCTACTTTATGTATCAATACCCGTAACATTCCTTGTTTTCAGAAACTCATCCTGCCGTCATCATGTCCAATAAGAGACCGTTCCATAGTTTTACAGTTCTCACAGTTAAAAACCCTAACTTAAAGACTAGACTTCTTTTTCTTCTTCTTCCAGTCTTAAGGGATGTCCTCGTGTCCTCTGACATGTTCTTTTGGTGAACAATGCCCCAGATAGTTTATTGTATGGCCCGTTAATGTATTTATACACAGTAATCATATCCCCACGCAAGCGCCTTTTCTCCAGCGTACATAATTGTAACTTTTCCAGTCTCTCTTCATATTCAAGCTCCCCCAATTCCCTTATTAATTTAGTTGCCCTTCTCTGAACCCTTTCCTTTTCAAAGATGTCCTTTTTGTACACAGGATTCCAAAATTGCACTGCATCTTCCAAATGAGGCCTTACCAATGCTTTGTAAAGAGGGAGAATTACATTTTCCTCCCTTGAATCCATACCTCTCTTTATACAAGACAATGCAGAATGGTTGAATGCAGAGGACAAAACAGTATCATTATACTGAATTGAGTTGCGTTAAGTCCCATCTGCTTGGCCAATCACACGGCAGTCAAGGGGAAGGAATATCAAAATTTCAAGATTTTTTTTTTTTTTAATGTTTTGGGACTTTGCCGAATTCAACATACTACAGAAAAATATATAGAGAAAAATCGCTAGGTTTGCTTGGCCTGAAAATTCCTTGTCTGTTTTGTCTGATGTGTCTGGTTACATTTTTATTATGAAAGTGAACTGTCATGTCACACGCTAACCTGTCTTTTGTTTTTCAGGTTTTCTACACTGAGGTCATTAATGGGAGACATGTAAAGCAGCTAACACAGGATGTTCCCGTTAAACTAGACATGATGAACCTGGTAAGTTATTAAACTCTGGGAAAAGGCTGAGGCCACACTGTAGCGCTTAAAAGCGCACCCGAAACTGGCACGCAGTTCGGATTGGATTTTAACCCACTGTGTAGTGTTAAAAAATCCTTACCTTACATCTCTGCTCCAAATGGTTCTCCTGCAGTATCTGTTCAAAGTCTAAGAAACTGAAGAGTAGGAGCTGTCTGTGTGTCTTTGTGTCATCTGGCCTCTGCTTCAGCCTTGTCCTCAGTAAGGACTGTGACATGCGTAGGGGATCCCTCTTTGGTGCCTGGTCCACCTCCAAAAATTTTTAAAGGGCATGTCCACCCCCCAAACTAAAATTTAACCCACTACTGGCCCCACTGTACAATTTAAGAAAATCCTTACCTTACATCCCTGCTTATGGTTCTCCTGCAGTGACTGTCCAAAGTCCAGGAAACTGGAGGGTAGGAGCTGTCTTCCTGTCCAAACATTTCTGCCTCTGATCTGTCCTCTAAGTTGCTGCTGGCATGCGCAGAGGAGTCCTTTCCCCCCCTCCCTCCTAATCCTGACATTGCTGGCTTTCATCTAGCGTGAAACCCTTTCTGTATATTGGACACCCCCTCTCACCCCCAACCAATATATTTTAACTGTAATCAGAACTCTACTTACAGATCCTCGCTCCCGCAGCATTCTGTCTTGCTGGCAACCAATCACAGCAGCAGCTGCTGGTCCTGCCCCCTGCGTGTAGTTCCGGCAGGCAGGGAGCCAGACCAGAACGACCCTGGTGCGAGGAGCTGTAAGTAGAGTTTGAAATCTATTTTTACATTTCCATTGTAGCTGTTGGGGCTGGAAGGGTATGCCCTACAATATATCAAAAAATACAATTGGGGGTGGAGATGCCCTTTAAATATATTGTAGGGCACCCTAGCCCACCCCCCAACCACCAGGTTCGTTTGTTAAAAAAAGAAGCAGAACTCTACTTACATTACTTCGTTCCCCCAGCACTCTGCAAGTCGGCAGCCACGTCTGTGATTGGCTGCCTCTCAGTCAATTGCAGACGCGGCTGCCGGTCGGGCCCTTGCTTGCAACTTCCAGCCAGTATGGGTCTGGGAACAATATATATTGTACAGTATATTAAAAGTTTTTTTTAGCAGGTGGACATGCACTTTAACTTACCTACCGGCGCTCCACTTTCAGCTTCTCTCCAACAGATGGTGTGCTGTCTCGACCACGATCCTATCCTTTGCGCATGCGCACCAATTTTAAAGATAGGAGCACATTTGGGACAGCGTGCCTGTAACAGACTGAATGTCTCAGAAACCCAATGGGTGATGTAAAGCTTATTTTTGTTTTGCTAAGCCTGTGGGTCTGATAAATGAGGGTCAACGCGGATTAAAGGCTGAACTCTCTTTAGCAGTTTATAGATGTCTTTGTTGTGTAGAGATGCTGTGCATTAAATGTTGCCTTGGGTTGTGATTTCCTGTTTGTATGTGTATTTTATTTCCCTGGGTGCCAGTCATGTGTCCAGATGCACATTTCCCTGTTGGAAGCCACTTATTGTATCTGGACACGTAACGTGGAAGTCACAGTGAGGATTTTAATAAACACAGGTTCTTTATATTTCCTTCGTAGGGCCAACTTGACGCGCTGGTGACTTTCGTAAGTACCTTTAATTACACAGCTGGATACCAGTCTTTTAATGTGAGCGTGGTGTTTACATGGCGTGATGGACAGAAAGCTTTTACCTTCCTCTCTAATTAAAACAGGCCCATGATATGACATATCCTTGCTTATTGGATTGATCATTTCCTCTGTCAATTAAAACTGCATGAAAGATTTAAACTCTTATTTAAAGGGCAAGTAGAACATAACCGCACATAGCTTTCTAACTTCTTCCTTTTAACCGTGTCAGCTGTAACAGTGTGCTGACTCAGAAGAAACTCATTTCCTGCATTAGATGGAGAAATCTGCAATATATCTATCGCCCCATCTGGAACAGATCCAAGCAATGTTTGTACAGTGACTTATTGAGGTTAACTTCAATGATATTGTTGTTTCCTTACCCCAGGGCGTTACGTGACGCCCGAACTTTATCATTGTGTTATACTTGCCCTTTAAACCTGTAGTCGGTTAGGTCTAGGCCACACTTGCGCAATTTTTTTTGCTCTCCCGTTTGCAATATTAGATTGATTCTACGTTCGATCATGGGATCATTTTTATATTGGGCCACCAACTCGATTTAGTGGCAATGCTCCCTGGCCCAGGGGCGTAGCTACCAGGGGTGCAGGGGTTGCGACCACACCAGGCCCTTGGCCAGGGAGGTGCCCCATTTTGTGCTAAGGTTCCAAAACTACCAGTCTGTGTGCCAACTGTTTTACCAGTGGTCTGTATTACAAAGCATTTTTACCATTGTCTGTGTGCCAAGCATTTAACCAGTGCCTGGCTGTGTGCAGTGCCAGTTTCCCAACCAGTTTATCAGTGTCTGCATGCCAAGCATTTAACCAGTCTTTGTGCCAACTATTTTACCAGTGGTTATATACAAAGCATTTTACCAATGATTATTTGGTTTGCGGTGCTGATTTGTGTTTGCGGCGGTGTTGGGGGGTCCATGCCCAAATTTTGCATCAGGGCCCATAAGTCTGTAGCTACGTCACTGCCCTGGCCCATCCATTTTGTGATTGAATGCCAATTGGGCAGCCCAGGCAGTTGTCAGGACGTTGCAGGAAGGTTGCTTAGTTTTTGGCCGGCATTAGACGCTTCTTTATACTGATGTATATTGTCACTACATGACAAATCTATCTGCCGTTATGTGGTCCCATCACCTTTTTGTTGTGAATGACGTTTGGCACTTTTTTACTTGACATTTTTGTAAAAAAAAAATGTTTTTCTTTCTCTCCAATCAGGAAGTAATCCTTGGTGATTTAAATCCAGCCACCCTGCACCGGGTTAGTGTAGGAGCTTACAGCTGGGCAGG
Organism: Hymenochirus boettgeri; assembly: GCA_019447015.1. Taxonomy (NCBI): domain Eukaryota; kingdom Metazoa; phylum Chordata; class Amphibia; order Anura; family Pipidae; genus Hymenochirus; species Hymenochirus boettgeri. Next base: position 14,630 of record JAACNH010001389.1, on the reverse strand, counting down.
GAAGGGTAGAGCAAGTATGCCACGGGACGTGTCCACGTTACCTCAAGGTAAATGTCTCATTTTACCCACTAAAGTTTTATTTCTGTGTATATTTTACATATGTGTGGCTAGGCCCAATCAGTTGGAGAGATGTCCCATGTGTGTATGCAATAAATGTTCCTGAAAGGGAGATTCAATAAAAGTTCTTGGGGGACATTCAATATGGCCCAAATCCTTCTTAAACCCACATTAACCAGAAGAAATTTCGGGTTAACATGAGTTTTAGATTGATTTTAGAGCACAGTTCATTTCCAAATATGTGCTAACAAGCCAAAACCCCCACCGAAACGATACGGGTTGTGAAATGTTTAAGTCACGCTCCTTACCTTAGCCCGATCTCGTAACGAGGTAATCTCATTTACGTCAGGTATTGTATCACGGGATCAGGCTAAGGTAAGTAACGCGGCTTTACGTATTGGATCTCCCCGCTCATCGTTAAAAAATGGTGCTAATTTTGCCCCAACCAATCAGATGTTAGCTTTCAAATGTTAAAAAATATCTAGATCCAGCTTTAAATGGCTTCAGAAGTTCAGCTCGAGATCTGACCCAGACAAGTTCTTCCCTTATCCACCCATGTGCTTCCTCTGCCTCCCTGTTTGTGTCTATCCAACCAGGGGCACAAGATTCTGGCCTTGTTGATGTTTCATGAGGAACCTTGACATGCAACAATCCCGGCCGTACGATATAACGGTATTCTGATACCGTACATTCGCCGGATCGTGTATGGACGATGGGACTATAATTTTTCCTAACCTTAATTTTTTTATCGGGCCAGTTGAAAGTTTTTTGCCCAACGGCCATTCCAATTCTACAACACGCAGATCGTGCATTTGGATTGTACCTTTAAGGTGCCCATACATTAGAACTTACCTACAATCACCAATCCTGCGACATTCAATCAATTCTTCAGGAACCTCCTTTCTGGTTCGTCTTTGTGACCAACATACAATCGTGAGGACCCATTTATTTTGCGATCGTATGTTGGTCACTTAGAAGGACCGGAAAGGCAGTTACTGAAGAATTGATTGAATGTCGCGGGATTAGTCAGGGCAGGTAAGTTCTAATGTATGGACACCTTTAATATGAATGGTTGAAGTACGGTGGTTTAATGAATTGCCCATTTCTTGTGGTGTGTTTGTGTATTAGTTTGCCTTAATCATTCGTATCCCACAATCCCTGTGATCTATGATCCTACTGATATCAGAGACATTTCCAAGCTGTTCAATTACCTACAAATCATCATTACAAACAGCAATGTTCCAATTGATTTCTCTTTCTTTATGGCTTGTTGTGGCGATAGCTCACCAATAAGCATCTGCTGATGTGGATGAATCTAATAAATGGATGGCTGTAATTCCTCCTGCAGTTTTATTTGTTCCTATAGGATTTCTAAAAGGCCTTTTATATTGTTGTAAACCCCCGATTGGAATCAGTGCATTGACTGGCTATCTTCTGATCTATGTCCTTCAGAGCAATGCTTGTCCCCCGACTCCCCCGCACAGCCTAAGGTTGTGGTCGTGTCAGATACAGAAGTCGCCGTTTCGTGGAAACAGAACACCAGCGAGGGGGCTCCACCTGTTCAGTATTACACTCTACAATATATCAGGTGTGTTTTGAATTCAACTTCTACAACTAAAACTGTTGTGTGTTTTGTGCTATTGTGTAAGAAATCTTCCTGAATGGTTCCTTGCTTCCCAGATCCAGCTTTAAATAGCTCCAGAAGTTCAGCTTCAGATCTGCCCCAGAAACTTAAAACCTTTAAGAACAATGGTAGTGTTGTTGCTCCACCCCCCTTCTGGCCCAGGGCCTAACCAATGGGATCTGCATGATCTGCAAGAAGCTCTTTTCTCCATCTTTGATGGTTTCAGGAACCTGCTGGGTCCATTCCGTCTGTGGGTTTACAAAACAAAAAGCTGAAAACCAAAAACTTTCTACAGTTTTGGGTTGAAATTTCTGTAGCAGTTTCGCCCATCAAAATTTTTGGGTCTGAAACAAGTGGTTACAACCAGAACCAAGACGAAAATACTGCATATTCCTAATGGTTTGTAGCTGATCTCTGGCTGCATATTCAATGCAACAACATTTGTGCTCCTTCATACAGGAACCAGTACAGTAACCTGAAGGAACCAATCCCATGTTTGCTTCATTATTTTCTACCTGCATAAGACAAATTAAAGTTACGTTTTGATTGGTTGTAATGGATTACTGACACTGAGTAAATTTTTCCTTGTTTCACTTGGATGATTTTGCTTTGCTTAGCACTTGCTTACCATACACATAAGGTACCAAAACACTTACTTTGTGCTATAAAGTTCAAAGAAGAGAACACTAAAGGATGCTAAGGGAAAGGTTAAATTGCACATAAAAGTAGATTATGGTTGAATGATGGGTTATTACGGTATGCTGCTTTTGATTGGCTAAGAATCTTCTACAACACACACTAATGGGAGTACACCAATAGCAGGAATGGGGATTATTCTGTGTAGATGGGGTGAGCCAATGGTCTCCTTACTTTTTCATGTTCTATTTTTATCCATCGCAATGTTTAAATACTTGAGTGATTCACAGACCATTGGTGAAGCAGGGACCCAGGTGGATCAGAACTCTGTTTTATAAATAGAGAATTATAAACATGCAGTGAAGTATAGGGGAGTTACCATATTGCTTGGCTTGATTAAAGATAGACACATTACAAGAGTGCCTGAGCAGACAAATATGAGAAGGCAAGCAAACGTTTAGTCATTAAAATATGGACGCAGGTATATTTAATCTCTGTGTCTCCCATATCAATATTTAGCTTGCTATTAAAACTAAAATGGACTGCAATATGCAATTCATTTCAAAATCTATAGTAAGATCATATCTATTGTCTGCATTGTAATCAATACTGATTTTAAAAAAATATCTGTAATTATATAAACAATGACGGATGTAAAATATCTATGAGGGAATACGTGAATTCCTAGAAGGAAGATAATTGATGCCACTAAAATACTCAACGCCACAATTACTAAAAGAAATTAAAGGGGAAGTAATGGGTTAAACCAAGGCAGACAGACTTACAAGCATCTATCAAGGGTTAGCATGGATTTAAGAAGGGAATGCTGGTGGCTGCACTGGTTTTGCAAAAGTCGCAACCACTGCAATCAATTTAATATTGCGCTTGTGGCTTTTCTGCTTATAGCTGGCGCTAAAATCACACCAAGGGGGGAATTATGATCGGGATTTACCCAGAATCCATGTGCGTTATTAAAACCCACAAAAGCTTACACCTCTGGGTGACTAGCCCTGATTATTCTTACCACTAGCTGAACGTTACCAGCATTACAGAAAAGTTTCCCTCCATTCTGAGGGCCGTCTCATCTGACAGCTGATTAAACCATAAGTGCACCCTGCAGTAAAGGAACCCAGAATGGACCAAAGCAGAAGTTTACAATCTTGGTAATGTTCCCTGCACTCCTTAGGTCGTCTTATAGGTGCTGCTCCTCTTTACTGCTAACCACTAGCAGTTACTTATCCAGTAGCTTGTATTTGTTTGAAGAATGCACTCTAGAAGGCATGCACCTGAGGAAGGGGACACTCCCCAAAACATTGTCACTAATAAACTAGTAAAATGAACAAAGCCTTCTAGAGTGCGTTCTTCAAACAAATACAAGCTTACTGAAGCAGGAGTTTGTCCATGTTTACAGCAACACATCTTTTGTGTTGCTGAAAGTTATGTACCAATATACCCAACTGTATAAAGAATAAAATCACAATATGCAAGTAAATAATAGCATAAAGACATTATTCTGTCATTTCTACCACTTTAAGAAAAGCAGCTGTTCCATATGTCTGCACCTGGTAATAAAACTAAAACGAACAAACAGGATGAACTTGTACATTCACATAGAAACACTTACAGACGCTCAATGCTCAATGCTGGCAACATAATCTATTTGCTAGCACTATGTGTTGGTGTAGGCCATGATACACATCCTTGCCACTGTTATATCTAATCCTATATGCCAATGAACAAAATATTTGTGCTGGTTCAGTAACACAAACATATGGAGCCTGGTTTTAATTTGGACAGGGTTTGGAATTGTAGGAAAGGCAACAACCTCCAATACTTGTACTATGTAACGTTAGCAGACTTATGGTAGGTGTATAAAGGTTGGACTAGATGACTATTTCATTATACAACCTCCAATACTATGTTACTATGTAACTGTTAACAGACATTATGGGTAGGGTATAAAGGTTGGACTAGATGACATATTCTTTATACAACCTCCAATACTATTTTACTATGTAACTGTTATACAGACATTATGGGTAGGGTATAAAGGTTGGACTAGATGGACGTATTTCTTTATACAACCTCCAATACTATGTTACTATGTAACTGTTTAACAGACATTATGGGTATGGGTATAAAGGTTGGACTAGATGACTATTTGTCTTTATACAACCTCCAATACTATGTTACTATGTAACTGTTAGACAGACATTATGGGTAGGTATAAAGGTGGACTAGATGGACGTATTTCTTTATACCACCTCCAATACTATGTTACTATGTAACTGTTTAGACAGACATTATGGGTAGGGTATAAAGGTTGGACTAGATGGATGTATTTCTTTATACAACCTCCAACTATGTTACTATGTAACTGTTGACAGACATTATGGGTAGAGTATAAAGGTTGGACTAGATGGACGTTTTCTTTATACAACCTCCATAATGTTACTATGTACTGTTATACAGACATTATGGGTGGGTATAAAGGTTGGACTAGATGGACGTATGTCCTTTATACAACCTCCAATACTATGTTACTATGTAACTGTTACCAGACATTATGGGTAGGGTATAAAGGTTGGACTAGATGGACGTATTTCTTTATACAACCTCCAATACTATGTTACTATGTAACTGTTATACAGACATTATGGGTAGGGTATAAGGTTGGACTAGATGGACATATGTCTTTATACAACCTCCAATACTATGTTACTATGTAACTGTTAGACAGACATTATGGGTAGGGTATAAAGGTTGGACTAGATGGAACGTATTTCTTTATACAACCTCCAATACTATGTTACTATGTACTGTTAGACAGACATTATGGTAGAGATAAAGGTTGGACTAGATGGACGTATTTCTTTATACAACCTCCATTATGTTTCTATGACTGTTAGACAGACATTATGGGTAGGGTATAAAGGTTGGACGATGGATGTATTTTCTTTATACAACCTCCAATACTATGTTACTATGTAACTGTTAGACAGACATTATGGGTAGAGTATAAAGGTTGGACTAGATGGACGTATTTCTTTATACAACCTCCAATAATAGTTCTATGTAACTGTTAGACAGACATTATGGGTAGGGTATAAGGTTGGACTAGATGGATGTATGTTTTATACAACCTCCAATACTAATGTTACTATGTAACTGTTAGACAGACATTATGGGTAGGGTATAAAGGTTGGACTAGATGAACGTATGTCTTTATACAACCTCCAATACTATGTTACTATGTAACTGTTATACAGACATTATGGTGGGGTATAAGGTTGGACTAGATAGAGGTATGTCTTTATACAACCTCCAATACTATGTTACTATGTAACTGTTACAGACTATAGGTGGGTATAAGGTTGGCTAGATAGACGTATGTCTTTATACAACCTCAATACTATGTTCTATGTAACTGTTAGACAGACATTATGGTTAGGGTATAAAGGTTGGACTAGATGGACGTATGTCTTATACAACCTCCAATGCTATGTTACTATGTCTGTTAGACAGACATTATGGGTAGGGTATAAAGGTGGGACTTGATGGACTTATGTCTTCATACAACCTCCAATACTATCTTACTATGTAACTGTTAGTAGACATATGAGCTAGACAGACATTATGGGTAGGGTATAAAGGTTGGACTAGATGGACGTATGTTCTTATACAACCTCCAATACTCTATGTTACTATGTAACTGTTATAACAGACATTAAGGTTGGGTAATAAAGGTTGGACTAGATAGAGTATGTCTTTAACAACCTCCAATACTAGTGTTACTATGTAACTGTTATACAGACATTATAGGGGGGTATAAAGGTGGACTAGATAGTACGTATGTCTTTATATACCCTCCAATACTATGTTACTATGTAACTGTTGACAGACATTATGGTATGGTATAAAGGTTGGACTAGATGGACGTATGTCTTTATACAACCTCCAATACTATGTTACTATGTAACTGTTAGACAGACATTATGGGTAGGATATAAAGGTGGGACTAGATGGACGTATGTCTTTATACAACCTCCAATACTATGTTACTATGTAACTGTTATACAGACATTATAGGTGGGTATACGGTTGGACTAGATGGACGTATGTCTATATACACCTCCAATACTATGTTACTATGTAACTGTTATACAGACATTATGGGTGGGTATAAAGGTTGGACTAGATGGATTGTATGTCTTATACAACCTCCAATACTATGTTACTAATGTAACTTGTTAGACAGACATTATGGGTAGGGTATAAAGGTTGGACTAGATGGACATATGTCTTTACACAATCTCCAATACTATGTTACTATGTAACTGTTATACAGACATTATAGGTGGGGTATAAAGGTTGGACTAGATAGACGTATGTCTTTATACAACCTCCAATACTATGTTACTATGTAACTGTTAGACAGACATTATGGGTAGGGTATAAAGGTTGGACTAGATGGACGTATTTCTTTATACACCTCCAATACTATGTTATCATATAGTTAGTTGTTTTTTAGTTGTAATGGTTGTATTAGATGTAGGAATAGTTAATATCACAACTGTATAGACCAGTGTCTCTGTCCATTCATTCATCTGTCAGAGCTTCACTGGAATACCTGCATATGGGTAACATCTACAGGAACACACATAACGATAGATGTCTGTCAAACGCCCCACCCCAAACATCGCTATTTTATATAAATGGAGCAAGGTACAATATTACCTTGGAAACAAAACCTCATGAGGAAGACCTCAATAGATACCCTGATTAGCACTTGCAGCATACCATAGGTGTACATTAACTATACATGCACCAATATTAATCGATGTGCCCAGTTAAATATGAATCAATAGGGTTAAACCAGTGGTTCCAGCTAATCACAGTAAGAACATATAGTCTGCATCATAACTGCTCACGTTTATTGAATCTGAAAACACATATAATATATCCTCCACATAAATGCTAAAGCCATAATATGTGGATGGACCTCCAAAAATGAACCAGTACCTAATATCCCTTACACCAAAAAATAAACCCCATAATATGTATAATACATAAACAAAAGTACATAGTGCTAACTAAAAACCCAGGCTAGATAGAGGGAGATAACAAGAGCTGATAGTGTGTATAAATATAAAAGTAACAGCAAACAGGGATTGAATAAAAGTTAAAAAAATGGTGCTAATTTTGCCCCAACCAATCAGATGTTATTTAATATTTGAAAGCTAACCATTTGATTGGCTAGGGCAAATTAGCACCATTTTTAACGATAAGAAGTTTTATTAAATAACCCCGAAAGTCTTTAAACTCCTGAATACTCTCAAATAATGAGATCCACCATAATGTCCAACCCGTTGGGGGTAATAGAGAGGTCCCAAACCCTGGAGTGTGACTCCAAATCGGCCTACCCACAAATAAGTCACTTTTTATATAAACCCCATGTTGTAACAACTAGTATCGTCCCCAAAAGGTTACTTGTATCAGCTGGGTAACAGGTCTCTTGCTCCCCAGATTAAAGTTGCAAACCGTACTCACAGCTCCTGGTATTTGTCGTGCTCGCCACCTTGTACTACTGGTTCAGTTTACTTAATTGGACTTTGCGGGTACTGCCGTCCACTGCTACAAACTTGCCCATTATACGAAGGAATGCTAGGATCCTTCAAACCTCTACTCGTCCACCCGCTACAAAGCCTACGTACGTTTTCTTCCAATCTGGTGGGGCTTCATCAGGACGTGTGCCCATTTAATGACTATATGTGTCTTACTGTGATTAGTTGGAACCACTGGTTTTCCATATATTATGCTATTTCCCCTAGCACCATCACGTTTAAGAATTCGCATTAAGATATTTTTAAAATATATATGGAGTGATTCCTTTTGTACTTTTTTGTGATGTCCTATTCCCCCTTCGATCTTAGTTCTTTATGTTTGTGACTTAACGGTGATTTATTTTGCTTTTTAAAAAAAAGCGTTGACACACCACTGCAGTTAACAATGTGTCACATATGAACACACTTTGTAATTCAGTTGTATTTATTCTGGTGCTAGATGGTCCACTCTACTGGGTCTGATGAAGGCTCCATTACGTCCCAGCTGTCCGTTTTGACATCACTGCAGTTCCTTGGAGATCTCTCACCCTGAGGGTTTATCTATGTATCCAGGTTCACTTTCTGACTTGGTCAGGCTGCACCTTGTAAACCAGATGGTAGATAAAAACAAATGACAGACCTGTTGGCTAAACACTTGCAACTGTAAATTGGGATTTTTGGCTTGTCTCCTCTTTAAAGCCAATTGAATTTTAATTAATCTATAATACCTACATTAGCTGTGTAATGTCAGTCCAATCCTGGTTATAGTAAGAAGTGGAAGGATAGAATTGGAATGAGTTTCTACAATAGTAGACATTGCATTATTGCCTCTGGGTCATTTCCAAAAAACTGAAAAACATCTGGAGTGATCACTAATGATGTGGATTTATCCATATCCCATGGTAGTAGCCAGTCTGCACTACGGCGAAGCGATCAAGAGACTTCCCTACGGGTGGGAGGACAAAGACCGTCTTCCAGGCATCACTAAGCAGTGTTCGGATAATTAGCCTACGACTATCAGCAGATACCTCCAAACATTAAATATGGACAGAACCATGTGTGAATTGTCTAGCATGTTACAATCTGACAGTACCATGTAGATTGTCTGCTGGGGCACCGAGGATGTGTAACAAGAAATGGGGTCAAGGTACAGTTTGTTTACATCAGTGGATAGTGGATCAGATGTCATTCATTACTAGTCACTTAAATACTCTATACGAACTCTGTAGGGGGTTCCGAGGGGATCTGTCCATCGCCTTCACCAAAAGGACAATTTATATCCTCCCTAAATCATACCTTGTCATTATTATTCTCTATGTATTAGAACCCCGTATTATGGAATAAGGAAGGATGTTTTTTTTTGTTAATCTTCTTGCTAAGTCGCAGTTTTAATTCTTTTCTTCCTTCCTCGGATTAACTGGAAACCTAATAGGACTTGACGTCTTTTTTCATCTCTGGGAGTAGCAGCCATGGATAGAGGAGGCACCATATGTCCTAGACAATAAGAGCTTAATAGGGGAAATGTCCTGCGTAAACGGCTAAGGCGTCAAAGACATCATCTTCCCTAATACACCTGCACTTGGAAGAATGAAATTAATTAGAAAACACTAATCCTTCTCCATGTCAAAAAACAATTTCTTTCTCCTTTATTCCCTTTCCTGCTTCTTTGTGTTCTATCGTGTCTCCTGGAGGAGAGTCGTTCCTGTGCTCATCCTGTACTTATGTATCTATAGACCGCACCAATTGCGGTCTATTATCTGGTGTATTTTTTTTCCTGTTGGGCAGTTAAAACTTTTTTTGAAGGCATCAGGACTGCAAATGGACAGTCATAGACCAGAGTGTGTGGGGAGTTCAGTCTGTATAAAATACTGGATAACAGATATTCTTATGCTGAATCTATGTAAACAAACCAACCAAAATGCTTGTGTGTGGTTTATACCAATAAACACTAATACTAGAAATACTAGAAATAAACATATATATATTTACAATGCTCCCAAGGCACAGGCTTATATAATAGAGGTGACAATGGTTGGCTGTGCAGCAACCAATCAGAATTATCCGCAGTTCAGCTTTTAATATAACATTTATCTACTGGACCATGCCTGGAGATGTGTCCTGTTGAGTTGAGTGTGAGCTTTTTTATAAGGAGCATGTGTAGCAGTTACTTTGTGCTCGTTTGCATAGGGAATTGATCTGGGCAATTCTCCTGTACCTTTATTTTGCATAAAACCTCCATCAACATTCTGTTCTAGGACAGTCAACATCTCTGTATCCCTTAAACATATAAATCACCACCTGTGCACTAACCCTTTAGTGTATAGATATCTGTAGCATGTGGATTCCTTATATTCTATTATTTGGGCCAGAGAAAATTCAGTCGGAGGATGACATTGTGTAGGTTGGAATCCTGCTCTGCAGTAGGAGAAGCCAGTTTCCTTCTTTACATGACGACTTCACCAGGATTAACTGGATTAAACAGGACATGAGGGTGATAAAGGGAATGTGTTACCTTTATGGACACGGCACTCATTTTTAAAAATTTATTTTCTGAGGAATTAGTAATTATAGGTTTAGTTCCACTTTATTTTAACAATAGTTTTATTCTAATAGGAAACAACCATCCTCCTTTTTCTCTGTTTACACAATCAGATACATTTGAGTTGACAACTAGAGAGACACATAAGATGCAATAAGATGGAATTATGGTGCTTTGAGTTCGCAGAGACCAATCAATGAGATAGCTTTTTGCTGGTTTACTGTAGATCGATGACGATTAATAGCACAGGGAAACCTTTGCTACTTTTATTGCATCGCCCCAATTTAACAATGGAAAAAAGAAAACATATTCGTTTTATATTATTATTTGGATTACAAATGAGGCATTTCATAACGAGGCATTTAATATTGTTATTAAAGGGCATGTCCACCCCCTTATAAAAACTTTTGACATGCGGTAGGGCATGCTCCCCCAGCCCCAACCACATTATAGTATTGTTAGAAAGTCCCCCGATTCTTACTTCCTTCCCTCCCTCTTTCCTCCGCCCCACCGACTGTACAGGCCCCTTCTTGCATGGGAAATGCAAGCAGGGGGTGGACCGGCAGCCACACCCGTGATTGGCTGAGAGGCAGCCAATCACGGTCGAGCTGCCAGGGTTCTAACAGTGGAGGAGAGAGGGAAGGTAAGTAAAGATTGGGGCTTTCTAACAATTATATTAATTCAGTTGGGGCTGGGGATGCATGCCCCTACCGCATACCCAAGGGTTTAATGTTAGGGGAGGGAGAGAAAACGGAGGGGGGGGGGGGAGCTGCACTGAGCATGCCTCCAAACCTTGACGAGGTTGGAGGCAGCCTCAGCCACAACATGATCACACACTGCTCCTACACAGCAGTTCCTGGACTTTGGAGGGGCACAGCAGGGGAACTATTTGAGCAGGAATGTAAGGTAAGGAATTGTTTAAACTACTAATATGTGCCAGTAGGGTTAATTTTAGTTTTGGGGGGTGGACTATTCCCTTAGTAAGAGACAAGCACAGACGGTCATGGCGTCAAGATGAACCATCATGAGGAAATAACCCCCCCATTGCTCGCCCCAGCACAAAAGGTAAATTTGTTTCTATTTCTGAGGTTCAAAGGCCACCTTCCTACTTCCCACTACCACCTGTTCCAAAAACATCCACCTGATGGGAGGAAGGGATGTTCACACCTATTCCCTGCCACAGACCACACACCTGCTTGGGGGAAGGTGAAGAGATACTCGCTGTTAATTTATGAACAACCCCCATGTTGTTACACAGATGGCCAATACAATCTATAGATCCTGCTTTTTGTCTTTTCATCTCATTGACCATTGTCTGTTAAGGGATTTAAGATGTTTTGTAGATTTATTTCCCTTTTAAGAAAATAGGGCAAATCTCACTTCTGCGATTAATACCTCGTTACCAACACGTGGGTAATCCCAATAGGGATTATCAAATCAAGTGCCAGATGCACGGGTGTCTTTTTCATAACCCGCGTTTCTGGTGCTCATGTGGCGTTAATCGTGCTAACAGGTAATCGACTCCATAATATTGCCCAGAGGCTCTTGGTAAATGAGCCACTAAGTGTCGTGATCGAATGATTCTGCTTTAAAATCCACACTAATAATAATACCTTTCGATAAAATTTAATATATTGTATAAAATAATACTTTTAAAATAAAAAGCTTTTCTTATATATTAATGAGTTATTTAAAAATAAGAATGTCATTGCATCTCAGATATTTTTATACATCTTTCTACTTTCTGTTCTACTGCAAATTTCAGGCCAGAAGTTGATGGCATGTGGTTTTAATCAATGATCAGATACAATTCAACTCAATGGTCTTAAAGGGTCTTACACCAAACACCAGTACCAGTTTTGCAGTGAAGTCCGTGAACTCTTCGGAGAGAGCCCCCCAGCCCCTCGAGCGATGATCAGGACGTCAGTAAGTAAAAACGATTATAAAGCAATACCCCAGTATAGAATGGTTCCTTATACACAATGCACAATTCCCAAGAGCCCGTAGAACTACCAGCTGAGAAATCCCATAGAGATTTGCAGAACCTTATTAAAATCTAGCTACAGGTAATATTCCGTGGGCTTCAAACGAAAACAATTCCTTTGTACGTATTTCCTCTTGGGCTGCAACTAATTTATATTGGATCAGCAGCTACTGATTATTGTCAGGTCTTGCAATATTAATAAATAGAATTACATTGCAGAGCACAAGAGACAAGGCTTTGGCAGCTTAAAATCGATTGGTCTCTCTGAGTGAACTTTGACCATTTTAACCTGGATTGATTGATGTCTTGGAATGTGCCAGTGACCTTATGAAGATTATTACATTGTGATAGCGCATAGCCCTTTATCTTCCAGGATGACTAACAGAACATCTGCTAATGCAGCACATCGGAAGGCAAAGATTATTACTCTTCTGTGGTTTGTTTGGTGCAAACTTTGTGACTTGTCTAAATAGGATTTTAATCTCACAACATTTTTTTATAATTGTCTGTTTAGCATGTGTTTTATTAAATACTCCCAGCATTCCTCCAAGGGGCCAAGGATTCTGGGAGTGTCGTGGGCCCAATCAACCGTGATATATTCCATACACAAAGATTACAGATGCTCAGTCAATACATCAGCTATTTATATGGCTCCCTTGTTGCCGCCTGAATACTTTATACCGGCTCATATTGCCTTGTATGGGTTTGAAGACCCTTTTCAGACTCTGCCATCTAAGCTTAGTTACGAAGAGAAGCAAAGCTAAAATATAAATGAGCCTGAGCAGATTATTTAAAGGGCAAATCCTCTATTTAAGCCCTTTAAAACAGACCTGGGCAAAGAAGGCCACATGCAGCAGTTTGGTTGCCCAACTGGCCCCTCAATATTAGATAAAATATATCTAATATTATAAATTGATTGTCCAGGCTGGATTATGGATTTATTTTTATTACTGTATATACTCGAGTATAAACTGACCCGAGTACAAACTGAGTACCCAATTTCAGCTAAAATCCTAATAAAAGTTGTTGACTCGAGTATAAACCGGGGTAGAAAACTTGGCATTCAAGAGGTTTGGAAACTAAACTCTCAGCATGCTTTATTAGCTGTGAGTTGTAGTTTCCAACATCTTGAATCCAAGTGAGGGGCATTCAAGATGTTTGGAACTAAAACTCCAGCATGCTTTATTAGCTGGGATTTAGTTTCCAAAACACCTTGAATGCCACCCTCACTTGGCATTCAAGATGTTTGGAAACTACAACTCCCAGCTAATAAAGCATGCTGGAGTTGTAGTTCCCAAACATCTTGAATGCCCCCCTCACCCTCCCACCCTTCAGTTTGTACCTTTGGTCTCTTCTCCCTGAGGGCTCTCTCCATCCAGGCTCCTCCCATCCAAGGGCTTTCCTCCATCCAAGGGCTTCCTGGCAGCATTGAGGTACGGTATCCTTAGCATTCCGGCAGCCGCGCGCTCATTCCTTTAACTGGCGCGCCGGCAGTGACGTTTAGGCCGGCGCCCAGTACAGATAAAGATCGTGCGCTGCCGGATGCTCAGGTAAGCCGTTTGACTCGAGAATACCGAGTCCAAATTTTCAGGCTGATTTGTCAGCCCCTGAAAAACTCGGTTATACTCGAGTATATATGGTATGTTTTTTTTCTTATAAAACAATAATGGTGTTTCAATTGATTCATTGAATACAACGGAATGGATCTAAATATCACACACCTTCTATTACAAATTGCAGCAAATAAAACATCCAATGAACTAGGGGTTTCAATCTCTAGAATGAGAATTGAGTCCGGGAATCCAAGTTTCTCATGCACCCCCTGTGAAATGAATTGCCCCCCCCTGACTTAAAAGCTTGTAAAAAAGCTGTACAGCTTTAAGGAGATGGGGCAGGGACATCAGTATGAACTGCTGCCTTCTGTGACATCTTTAAACTGATGCTCTTGGGGTTGTGGGGTGATAAATCTAATGTATAGATTTTACATTGGGGGTAACTGAGTCTCTCACATTTGAATTGGCAGCATGTTGGAATGTGTTCCAGTAATTCCTTGACTAAGTTTAGGTATCGCAGAGCCGGCCTGTCTGTAGAGAAGATTGTTGGATTATTCGTCCATCATCTCTACACATGCGATTATGATTGAATGTGTACCGGCATATTCAGGGGGGGGGAAGGAAAAAAGAAAAA